>BMAO01014862.1:0-16120 GCA_019973975.1 Trichonephila clavata | reverse complement strand
ATTATTTTTTTCCGTTTGCCCGAGATACCCGGGATAGTGAACTAATATTAAAAATAAATGCTTTTACACCTACAAAAAGTCAAAAATTAAACTTAAACCTAGATATTTAGTTTTGTTTCGTTTCATTGTATTTATTAATAAAGTTTAAAAAAATTGATGATTTTTTGCAGTTTCTTTCAAAAAAATTTGTAAGGTAAGCGGTTAATTTTGTACACCAGTGTATATTGAGAGAGAGAATTACATTTTATTCTATATCTGGAATTTATTAACTATTCAGAAATATAACCATGTTTACACTATTATTAAACGTAGGTTTTTCTATTAAGAACGCTTATAAACCCCATGGACCATACGGGGGTTTACAACAAAAAGGGGGAAAAAAGAAGAATTACAACACAAACATTCATCCCTTCACCGGATTCGAACTCAGTCCCTACGCCACCGCAATCAGCGTCACTAACCACTATACCGAAAGAGCGGCTACATCTAGGTTTACCTTTGTGTTACACATCTGTTAAATCATTAAATTCTATTAAATTTCTTATTCCAATCAACCTCAAGTTTGCATACAAATAAGAAAAAAGTGATTAATTCTTAATGAGTTTATTTAGGCACCACTTTATTAATGGCTATCACCAAAATAATTTCCGAAATCACTGAGCATTTATTATTCATTAAAACAAGCAAGAAACAACCTTTAATACATCACACCTTCAACAATCTTATAAATATTTCCACTGCTTTAACTTTTACAAGAAAAAAAATACAGTGATGCAAAAATTGGCAGGTAATTCGATATGCAGTGACAAGGATGTATTACTAATTACATATGCTTATACATCCCTCTGTTTTCTTTACCAATTTCAAAAAAAAATTATATTTTAGAAGAGTTTTACACACATCATTTTAAAATGCTTCTTCCGATGTCTTGTTAAGAATCAATTTGATTTTTAAATTTACCCAGGTGTCATATTTTTCTTTTATTATTATTTTGGTGTTCCATGTAGTTAAGAGTATTAATGAATAATGAAAGAAATGAAGCTCAAGAAAATTCTGCATTATTTAAAATTACACTAATACTTCTTTTTTCCGAGTCACCAATTGTTAATTAACAAGAGTAAGTGAAGCAAACACTGTCTAAGTTTAGAGGATTAGCAACTTCCACAACAATGTTACTAATTGGATTTTTATGTGTTGGTACGTTTTTCATTAATTTTGAAACCAGCGAAAAGTGACAATGGGATATTTTTTTAAATAAACTAAGGTATTCTGTAAGTAATTATTTCATTTTTAAGTAAAGAAAGGAAAGTGAAACGTAAGTTTGGAAAGAAGGTTGAATATGATTATCACGCTATTACGGTCAAATTTTTTTTAAAATCATGAATAAAATATGTCGTTGCTATTATTATGGATAATGATGACCGCGCGTATATTTTTTCTCTTTAATACACTTCAAAACTCTCATTATATCAACTGTGTGTGTATTCCTTTTCACTCAGAAAATTTTTCGATAGGTTTTCAATGACAAAAACTCTGTAATATGTCCATAATAATTAAAATTATTATTGGATACATTGTTTGATTCGAATTTATTACTGTTTTCTATAAAATGCTTTACTTAAACTTATATATCCGTAAGAACTTTTAAATTAATGCATCATTATTATTCTTATGTTATTAAATTTATATTCACACAAAACCTTTCAACCCCCCCCCCTTTTTTTTTTTACTTTCCGGAAAAATTTATATGTATCTTAAAATGACTTTTAGAAAATAATTATTGGTTAATATGACTAATTTAAAAAACCACGAAAAAATCCGATTTACTTAGAATCTGCTCCCTTTTCTATTCTACTTGATTTGACTCACGAATTATCATCCATTTGTCGACAGCAGAGGATAGGGATCGGCGAACTTTCGTAGGGGATAGCCATATTGTAAGTAAAACAAAACAACTAAGATATCATAGAGTCATTTATATGCCTACATGTGCAAACCCGAAGAGGCGGCGAAGTCCAGGTGCGGTTATGATCAAAACTATTGTGCTCCAATTGTTTCTATAAAATTTAAATAAATTTTGCATAAGATATATTGTTATTCTTTCAAGAACTGAGAACTATCAAGAAGGAATATGAAACTCAATGGGGAAAAAACCATTGTCAAAATATCATAATGTCGAGAATCAAACTTTCAAGCTTCCTGAAAATATTCTTACCAATGATATAATAAGTGCTTTATTCAGGAATTTTACGCTCACACTAATAAGGAAAATTGATGGTTCTAGCCCAGAGTTTCTCAAACTGTGGACCCCCACTAGGGGGGCGTGATAACTCTACAAGGCAGTATCTTGTAAAGTCAAAAACAAGAAATAATTTTTAAAAAATTATTAATTTACTGATACATTTATAAAATGCATTGTACAGTACTGATACATTTATAATTAATTTAACAATAATAAGTTAAGAACAAGTTTAATAAGTACCAGTGACCCCATGGGCCTGTCATATGTAAACTTAAATACAAAAATTAACATTTATCTTGATGATTTGTACGGTCTATAATTAATCCCTTAGCTGCCGATTAAAAGTTACGTGATTCACTTCCCAAAGCTACCGTTTTCCGAGTAGGCACGCATATGTAATATATAGAAGGGAGAGGAAAATAATAAATTATCAAATCTTCTGAAATAAGTAAATCCTTCGCAAACATGGTCAAGGTCCTTTTGTTGCATTTCAAAGCCTTCGAGATAATTTTATGGATGGCAGTACAGACAAAAATCCTACTTCGGAAATACGTATATATACGTCCGGGGCAATTAACGCTTTGACAGAGCGAGACGTTTATATACGCCGGTGGCAGTTAAGAGGTTGAAGTCGTATTGTAGCTTTATCGTCAAATATAGATCTTTGAATTCTATACATTATATTTATGGGGAGGGAGAGTGATGAAAATTATGAATAAAAATAGTGTCGCAAGTATCGAAAGTTTGAGAAACACTGTTCTAGCATATAAATATCATTTCAAACCTCTTTTTTCATTCATCCTGAAGCCTCTTATAAAATATGGAGTGTGTTTTTATCACTTCCTTTTGTGGCTTAAGAAAATCACACCTTGCAACCTTATATGCTTCTTGCATTCATGTATCAAATGAGTAAACTTAGTTGGAAATCACTTTAAGTCAGTACTTCCATACTTTTAATATTTGTGACCCAATTTTCAATTAAAATTTTTATCACATTCCCCTCCATAGAATAACAATGTATTGAATGCAATAATAATGTACTTTGACGCTAAAGCTGTAACTCAACCTCAATTATACCCCGTACAAAGTTTCAAGATAATTATTAAACTTTGTATGTGTTGCTTTTAAGTAATAGATATTTTAGGTAAGTTACAACTAAGTAACAAGTAAGTATCACGTAACTTTGCCTTACTAATTTTTAAACTGAAACAGATTGCAAAATATTTTAATTTAATGAAATATTTATTTTTTCACTTATTGCTTAAGTCTAACCATCCATTTTCAACATCCTACATTTGAGGAACATACTTTTTGCCGTGGTTACTTTGAAGACAAAATAAAGATATCAGCTAAATATAGAAAAATACCTTAGAGTATCAAATATTTAATGTTAACTTTCTCTTTGAAAAAACTGCTCTGCAAGACAAACCCATGGGACTTACTAGTTATTATTAAACGTGTTCTTCATTTAGTATGGATAAATTAAATAATATTAAATACATTGTACAGATGCTATGCATGCGTATCAGTGTAAATGTGTATTTTGTTTTTTATAATGTCGAAATTTATTCTGTTTTGCTTCCTTTCAGAAAAAAAAATATTTTTTTAAATCTTTCATTTTCGATATGCTTGCGCCCTCCACTTAGAATTTTCACGCCCATCTGGAAGAGGCGCTACGCTGCTTCCTATGGCGTTTTTTTGCCAATTAATTAGAATTTTACTGATTTAGAACTAATTATATATTCTCAATGATTGCAGAAGTAAACTTTGTTTTTGAAAAACAATATAATAAAGACGAAAATATTTAAGTCAAATATTTTAGCAGTTAAATAATTACATAAATACAGTCAAACAGAGATAATTAAAAAAAGCAAGACGGTAACAATGAGATCTCTAACAGACAATTAAGTTTATGTTAATACGTAAAGATAAAAGTCTGAAGAGGCGTACCATTCAAGCAAAAAGCTTTGATTTATCAACCCCTAGCGTAGGATAAGCCAAATTATTAATAAGTACAGAGTGGTGGCCATAATGAAACTGCAAGTGTTCAAGTTTGCTGGAGAGAAAACTACTGGGAATATTCCAGTGAAATTTGGTGCCCACACGTTTCAGAATATGCGCAAGTCAAATACGCAAGAAAAAAAATCGTCATTTTCACCCGATAGATGGCGCTATGCCGTGTTTCAATGCTTATCGTCGGTATATATGCAAATTTTAAGCCCATCGAACAGTATAAGAATAAGACCACAATGAGTAACGGTCAATCATAACTCTGAATAAGAGGAACGTGCATTGTTAGTGAAGGTATTCTATGAAAATGGTAGCAATTATTCAGCTACTCTGAAAAAATACCGGAGTATGAAAACGATTAAGAAGAGGTCCAATGTGAGTGTGCAATGGATTGAAAAAATGATTTCTAATTTGAAATAAACATGGAAATTGGGCTTTATTCCAGGCACAAGAGGGCGGCGCGCGTCCCTTAAACCCGTAAAAAGCGCAAGAAATTGATGACGCTATTGCTACTATGAATAGCAGTTCAAAGCCAGTATACTGTAACGGGTGAGCGCAAGAAGTGAGGCTGGGACATTATATCTTCCGTGGTCAAATGTGCATAAAGTGTTGCGCCACATTCTTCGGCGTTATCCATATAAAATTAAAATGCTTCAAGCATATGGTTACATCTGGTGGCTCGCATTTTAAGCATATCATGTGACAATTTCATTGAATAAATAATGGTTTCATTGTTTTCCAAAGCGTCTTAATGGATTGTTTTAATTTGTGATTTTAATTTACGTTAATTTTTGAGAACTTTGATCCTGTAAAAATTAATTACTGAAGCGAATTTTATGGAATTTTGATAAAATGTAAGTGATGTTTTATATTGTTTATATGCCTCTTAGAATGTCATTATGCTCTGTCTATCAGTTTTGGAAGTTGTATACGCCACCAGTGAGCGTTGAAATACGGTAAAGCGCCATCTACCTGATGAAAATGTCGATTTTTTTCTAGAGTTTTGAATTGATCAAGTTCTGAAACGTGTAGATGCCAAATTTCACTGAATATCCCCAGTGGTCTTCTCTACAGCACCCTTTAAACACTTGCAGTTTAATTATGGCCACCTTGTGTGTGTATATAAATACAGTGAACAGATAATTGCAAAAAAAAGCAAGAGTGTATCAATGATTTCTAACAGACAATTATTTTTAATACATAAAGGTAAAAGTCTGAAGAGTCGTAAGTGTTCACTAAAAGAACTGTGATTTGCCAAATTCTAGTGTGAGGTAAGTCAATGCCTTTTCATAATCCGTTTCCATCCGCCACTACTAGCAACCAAACTCTTCCATTCTTAGTTTTAAAGACCAAACAGTCCTCCGGTTTTGCATCTATCCAATGAATTTTAGGTATTCCTTACTCTTTTAGTGTTACAATATTCTAGCCAAAAAAAAAGATTTCTTTTAGAATGTCACTGATACCAAATGGGTTCTTAATTTTGAACCAAAACCCAGTGACATATTCAAAGTGATTTAGCAAAGTGATGCCAGTGATTTAGCTTCTGATTGATTATGTGCCAAAATTATACTATGAAAGTATTCTGCATTCAAGTAAAGTAACTTATGACAATACGCATAATATTATTTTCTGTATAACTCTTGGGCCTTGATGAAGTTTATTACATATCTGCTTTTACAACAGTTACAATCCTTATATACATTTTAGTGCTAAGCGATACAAAAAAAATTTTTTTTTTAAATTAATATCACGACGTTCGATTTGAATTATTTCAGAAACCAATGTGCTTCTTTTAAATGTACCCCTACCAAATTTTTCTTTAATTACGATTCCTTGTAGTGTAATGAAGTCCATATCTTAACTGATATTTTTGTTCCTTGCATTCGGGGCATTCTCTCTAATGAGGTTCAGAGTAGAGGTGTAACGTGTCCTATTCGTGATACCTACTAATCCTCTTGGGGGGAAAAGCTTCTTAACTATTGTATGATTATAAAATCGCTTTCTGTGGTGGAATCCGCTTTGATTTAGGCAAATATTGACCTGTTCACTACTTAAAGTCAAGTGAAGACAAAAAGGTAGTCGATAGTCCAGGCTGATGCTGAAATTGAGGAGAGTGTTAGAGTTATAATAGTTGAAGCCATTAATGTTTCAGGAAGCAGATCTGAGATCCAAACACAGAAAGAAGTGTGTGTGTGTGTGTGTGTGTGTGTGTGTTGTGTGTGTGTGTGTGTGTGTGTGTGTGTGTGTGTGTGTGTGTGTGTGTGTGTGTGGTGTGTGTGTGTGTGTGTGTGTGTGTGGAATTTAAATGTCAGTTAAAATGATCCAATTAATTTTTATAGGTATCTAATTAAGAAATAAAATTTATATGTTCATTTTGCTTAAGACAACATTCATAGTAAGTTGACATATAAGATAAAGATGTCGATTTTATTAAAAAGTCTCTTACTTCTGGGCATCCAAATCCCCAAGTGACCAGAGGGTGACAGAGGTGAGCATTATTCCACGATTTATGATAAATGGCAGAGAGCGAGTTTGGATCCTAATCCATCAGAATAAAGATCCATACAAAGTTTTGTGTCATCCTGTAATTGACAAAACTTGTGTAATTTAAATTTGCATCATTTTTTTATCATATCCCTTTCATTCGAATCATTTTGTGCCGCACATAACAGAAAAAGCAGATAGTTGGGAGCTAGTTCAGAATAAAAATCTCTTGGGTCCCTTTAAATCAGTTTCACTCAAGGCAACTTTATGCCAGTTAACTCCTTTCCTATCACCACACCTGTAGTTTGATGAAGGGAGAAAATTCGTTTCACACGCTGCCACAAAGTTGACAGAAAAGAATTGCTAAAGTTTTCAAAAAAAATATTCTGTTTACTAAAGACACATAGTGTGTATGTTTATGTACTGAAAAAGATCAATTTATTGAATTCCTTAACTACCGTATATTCTGATGTATAAAGAGCATTTTTAACAGAATAAAATAAGATCGAAGCTTACGGGTGCGAGCAATGCGCAGGATACAAAACTGATAGCTTTAAAAATAAAGAAAAGATGAGCATTAAAAAAAATTAGCTTTCTACAAGTATCTAAACACGCCTTATTTTTTAAAAAGAAATGACACACTGATACACTTTTCTTATTGGATGAAACGAAAGAATCTTCATAGTCGTCTTCCGTTATATCTTCAAGCAAATCCTCCAATTTCTTGTATCATCTTCATCATCACTGATACTCGAAATCATAAATAAATAATCATCTTTCGTTCTATCTAAATTGTAAGACATACAACAGTTTTTCAAAGATACTTTTTAATTATGCTATTCAAAAGTGAAATTTCTACACCACGAAATAGTGCACGTAGCGTTAAGTAAATATCAGGAGTGCTATTGGGGAGATATGCAAATAACTAAATTGGCGCACACATCCGGTCACGTAGTACTCTTATTCGGACTACAAAGTCAAGCAACTTTCCGTTCTCATAAACAGCCATCTGAGATTTTGAGTAGAATTTGCGACTTTAGAAGGAACGTATAAATTGCTTTCTCAGATGTCAGCGAGCACAATACAACCAGTTAAAGATCGGCAAATGTGACCGTATTATCAAACTCTAGGAACTGTGTTTGTCACCTTGCACGATAGCAACTCAAGTTGGGCACAACGTGAGTATCATTCAACATTGTGTGACACAATAGGTTGAGAAAGGTCTACGTGTACGCCGAAGAGGAAGGGGTGTGTACAGGTGCTCTTTCAGAATACACAGACTGGGATATTCGTCAGTCGGCTCTTCGAAAAACTTCCTCCACTGCACGTGACACATGAAACAAGTTGCCTCCAGGAACAGATGGATCTATTACCGCCAAACCATACTCATCAAAATGTATGAAGTACGGTTACAAGGGTACCATTGACAGGGGGTTGCAACAGGAGTACCGTTGACCATTCAACACAGAGCTAGACACCTGGCGTGGTCTCATGGTCATCGCACCTTGACCATGGAATGACATCGGGTATTATTCATGGATAAATCTCGTTTCTGTCAGTGGAGGAGTGGAAGTCGTCAACGGGTATGGCGGTGACCCGGAGAATGTTACAAACCAACCCATTTCTCCGAGCGTCATCCGGTCCCACATCGAGCATCATGGTTGGGGGGGGGGCATATGTTTGTTAACAGGATGCCTGTGGTACAGTTTTAAAATTAACATAATGTTAAAAATCAAGTACAATGAAATTTAAGTAAATGCAAATACTATCCATAAATAATATATGATTGTATATTAATTGTTATTTCAATTGATTTGTATTTATGTTATGTCATGATCTTATACAGCCCTAAATATATTTAAATAATAAAAAACCATATAAACATGCATTTAGTTGTTGCTCGGGGTGTCAATAGATATAAAAACCAGATTGATGTTGATAATTTTAATACAAACATAATGAAATTTCAAATTTTAATACTGAAAGTTCTAAGTTTTCACTTCTATCGGCAGTGTCTATAACTGCAATTTTTTTTTATTTATTTTGAGTTGAGTACTCAATGGGAAATCTAGCATAAATTAATAGAGGAAAAAACTATCTCGGGCAGAATGAATGCGTCGTCAACCGTAAAACCGCAACAAAGCACCTAAAACACAATAATATTCACATGTTGGATATAGATATGCACCCACGGCATAAATTATCATTTCAAAATGTCGGCAACAGTTGAAATGATAATAAAATAGATAAAGTAAATTCCGATAAAAATGGCCCACTTTATCAGGACAGAGATGAAATTGCACTACGTCGGGGGTATAGCTCAGTGGTAGAGCATTCGACTGCAGATCGAGAGGTCCCCGGTTCAAATCCGGGTGCCCCCTTGCGTTATTTTTATCACATTTTTTTAATCAAACGACGGATGTTGATATAAGAACAACTGGGAATAAAAAAAATACCAAGCCCTCTAGAATGTTTTCCTTCAATGATGTTTATAAATTCTTATCTTACACTAGCTATAATTTATAACACTTACCGTACATTCCGGCGTATGACGTGCACTTCGAATGAGTGTGAGAGCTTATTGAAGTTGAACTACAAAACAGTGAACCTCGTAATTTTGAATTTCTGTCAAGAGACGAGTCTAACGCCTGAGTTAGGACAACCCCCACTCCAAAAGGAAGAACTTTAATCCTAATTTTTCATATGTCGTATGAATCTTTTAAACAATTTTTTTAACGCTTTTCTGAGGAATGTATCTACCGTGCAATATATATATATATATATATATATATATATATTATATAGTAAATAAAAACATTAACATTTAAAAAGGCTTTTAAATATAGTAAGAAATTGGTAGATCCATCTTTAACTACAATTCTTTTGATTTGCAACATAATAATAATATTGTATGTAATTGTCATAATTATGTAGATTTCATTGATGAACATCATATTAACATGCCATATCTGGTAATTTTTTTAAAATATTATTAAAGATAAAAACTCTTTAGAATAATAATAAAGCTAATAAAGCACATAAAGCTCTAATAATAATAAATCTATTAAAGCACAAATTTCTAAAGATATTAATAACCTAATTACAAAAATAGCAATTAAATACATCAATTCTTTCGAAGCATTTAATGAGTTTAAATGCAAAGTTTTGTGTGAATTACTTAATCTTAACTATAAAACCGATAAAAATATTACTTACAAAGATATAAAACACCAAATTTCAAATCTTCAAAAAGATTTCATTATTGTATATGTTGATAAAGTTCCGGGCAACTATGCAATCATTTACAAATGGTTTTATAACTTTATACTTAACAAAAAGTTTCAAAACAATAACGCGTTTATTAAATATAATAGTAGCAGCAGAGAAATCATTAACCGTATTTCAGCTTTTTATAAAAAACTAGATTTATATACAAAGAATATTAATTTTCCTTATATTTTTCTAACACCAAAATTTCATAAGTGTCCAATTAAGTTTAGAACTGTTACTAATGTTTTAATACCTATATTACACAACCAGGCAAGGTGTTGCAAAAAGTTATACAACACACTCTAGACAATATCTCAAACTCCATTATTGTAAAGAATAGTAAAGATATCGTTGAGAACATGCAAGGTAAGAGTATTAAATCTTTGCATAGCTTTGACTTCGAAGACTTATTCAACTCTATTGATATAGAGGATATGATTAAAGTACTTAAAAATGTTTATATTAAATATTCATTAAATAAATTGATAAACTATGATAAATATAATACTATTATACAATTTGTTTTGAAAGAAAATTACATATTTCATAATAACTATTATTATCAACAAATTAAAGGTCTGCCACAGGGTGGCCCAGCAAGTAATAGTCTGGCTAATATCTATTTACACTATTATGAGAATGAAAAAATTGATACAGACTCTTGTTACTTTTTTAGATACATCGATGATTTAATTATTTTCAGTAATAAAGTTGACTTTACTCCTATTTTTAATTATTATCCACACTACTTGAAATTAATAAAAACCAATTGCAATATAGAGTCAGCAAATTTCCTTGATCTAGAATTAAAAGTTGAAAATAATATGCTAAAAAGTAATATTTTTGATAAAAGAGACTCTTTTGATTTTAATGTTATAAAAATGCCATATTGGAATAGTACCCTTCACATTTCAATTTTTAGAAATATCATTCTAAATTATATAAAAAGAAATAATGATTTAGTATCTGAAGAAGTATTGAGAATTAATAATTATAAAAATTCTTTCAAAGTTGCCTAGACTATAACTATCCAGCTAATTTTATATATAAATATATGTCTTCAAAATTATAGCTATTTAATTATTTTTATTTAATGTATTCATTTCTATTTAGTTTATAGTATATAATTTTCTTAATATATTCTTATATTAAGTTTAGTTACTAAAATATATATAGATGGCGCCATTATTCTTAGTTTTGCTGTTTTTTGTGCATTGAGTCAGTACACTCGTGAAATCTGTATACATCGGGTAAGATTATAGTTTCTTTGCTCATTTACATTATTGTTAATTATGGTCATATTCATTATTAACCTCTCTTGCAAATATTTTTGTTTATACATATTTATATTTGTCTATTTCTTCCGGATTCCTATAGTAATTTAATATTGCAATTTCTATTCTATTGCTGTTATATTCACCCACGTGGGTTTTGGGCTTTTGCCTTGGTTTATATCCGGCGCTATTATGTTGAAAATTTCCGCTGAAGGAGAAGGTTGAGATCTCACAAAACATTGTTTAATCCTGTTTCACTGTCCTAAACCAGTGACAGCTCGGGAAATCATAATAGTTTTTTCCACTCTAGCTAAATTTCTCTTTTTTGGTTTGTCATGGTTCCATGTTCTTGGTTCTTTCGGTCTGATCTTAAGATTCTTAGGATTTATTAGTCTTCTTTTTAATTTATTTACTGCTATATATATATATATATATATTGGATGTAGTTATTTTAAATTAGAATAATCAATCTGGAAAAACCACGAAAGCTGATTATTGTTAAAACTTACAAATTAATGTTAGTCCGTGCATTTTCCGAAGAAAAAGAAGGACAGTTGGGCCAGAGCCTGAGACAGGTTGGACTTCTACGTGATAGATAGCAACACTACCTATCTCCACTTCCTCAATTTTGCATGCGCTAGAGGGGAGGAAATATTCTCGAGAATTCTTTACCCGTGATCTCTGCGTCGACCGCCACAATACTTTCGGACCCACTGAATTGACGATCACGTACTCTGAGGATATTTGGCGTAATCAGGCATCAAACCCAGGCCTCTGGTCTGGAGTCCAATGATGTAACCACTAGGCTATCTACGGCCTACCTTACTAACCACTTAACTTACAGTCAACTCTACACATTCCACTTAATACATATATTTAATTTTTAAATGACAAGAGAAAAGTTCACTTTCATTTAATGCCAAAAAATAAATAAAAAAATTGCATAAAAATACGATAAGATATATTCTGACTCCATAAAGAAAGGTCCAGTTAAGTATTTTTGAGATTAATGGTATTGCTAGTGAATCAGATCAGAGCAACAAAACTAGTAAACTATTTACCCTTTATAGTCTAAATAGATTTCCCTGGAGTAATCAAGAATTCCTATAGTGTTTCTGAGTTTATTGAGGAGGGGAGGAATGATTATTTAGATTTCAGAATAGCACAGCTGATTACACTCAATTAAATACAAGGAATGATTAAAGATAATTTATGTTGCACCATTATCTTGTTTTCTCCTGTTTGTTTATTGAGAGAGCTTCCATCTGATAATAATACCTATAGCGAAATTCATGTTGAAAAAGTACTAGTGATATTTTACATTAAAGACATAAGATAACAAATATCTGAATGCACTCAAAACTTTATAACAAAAACAAGAACTATATAAAAAATTTTAAGTCAATTCCTACTTTGAATGGATGAATAGAAAATATTTTATTAACAATTGAAAATTTGAACAAGATATATATATATATTTCTAGGGAGAGAGTGAACTAATAGTAGGAATTGAAAAAAGGGCATGATCTGTGTGTGTGTCTGCATTGTTATAACAATGCACACCGGGTTTGGCTAGTTAGGCTTAAAAACCCGATTTCGAAGCCAACTTTTGTCATTGTTTTAATAGTTACATTGTTACTAATGGAGAGATAAGCTGGCGTCGATAAAAGGTAATTAATTTAATTTAATTTAAGGAATGAATTAATATTTGAAAAACTTATTAACATCAAATGTCATCCAATACAAATTTTAAAAAATTAATTTAACTTGATTGGATAAATAGAAAGTATTATTAACGATTAAATTTGAACACGATAAATATACAAATATAGAGAGAGAGTGAGCCAAAGTAGGAATTGAATTACTCGCTTGGTAGAGGACATCTTTATTAATCTTTACCATAATATGAATTTATAGTGAGTAAAAAATAAATTCAAAGTGTTTTTTTTTTAGTTTTCATTTTTCTGGTCATCTTTGTGGACTTATTATTTATTCCTATTCTTGTACGCTTTTCAAATCAAAGAAATTAATACTCTATAAAGGCTACTTTATAGAGATTGTTTAAGGTAACAGAACACCTTCGAAGAAAATTTTTTTGAATTAACCTGAATTTTGCCTGTTAATGCATATTTTATGACCTTATGGGTCTTTAAAATCAGAAAAACACCCAAGTAAAGTCTTATTAGTGCACATTTTTTCTGTGAAAGGGGTATTTTATGAAAAAATAAGCAAAAATAAGACTTTACGCAAAACATGATAACTGAAAATAAAATAAATATATTGACATTTTGTAAATTGAATAATATAGCATACAACCTTATCTAGGGAATAGACACTTATTTTGGTAATATAACCATTACGTGAGAAGCTATTGTGTTTCGAGCTTCTTAACGTTGAAATTTTCTTTAAAAGCTATTGTAATTTTCACTTTATTGCTGTATAAAAAAATTTCTACTCAACATAAAATCTTAAGAGAGGTCTATTCCCTGTATTAGTATTTAAAAAACATATATATAAAATTTTTATTTCATCCAAGCATAACTTTTTGAGATATTGTGTTTTGCGGTAAGAAAAAATGTAAAAAAACTCATTTTGAGAAAACGACAAAAATAACATTAAACTAATCTGATTACAAGAAAAACACTTACTTTCTTATTAAAATGCACCAGATTTATAATTCTCTCCATCTTTAACTTCTAAAACAATATTTTTTTCTTTTTAAGGGCTCTTAAAATTTTCCTATGTTTCTTTGTTTTGGGGTCTGCGTTATGAATCGATTCACGGATTCTGCATTTATCTAAATGTTTATATCCCCGTAAGGTAAACACCCCAGGATTTTCAATATTCATCTTATTAAAAACTTTGAGGCACCCATTTAATCCCTCATTGAAATGTATAACAGCATCATACGACCCAAATTTAATTGTTTTGAGCGAAACAAATACTTCTTTCGGAACTTTTTGCCAGACTATTCCGTTAAAACACTCATTTGCATTTTGCGTGCGTCCATGTAAGCACTTACTTAATATCTGTTTGTCGCATAGTTCTAAATATACTGGTTTAATTTTATTTAAAACATCATTTGATAAACCAGCATATTTTGTGGTACATTTTGTTCCATTTGCCACCCCCGCTGAAAATAACACCAGCTGTCTTTCCCTATTGGGCACTGACCATGCATCGGTTTCTTATCACTTGATGCACAGTGATATAACGCAGCAATTACATTTTGCTGCATGGCATTTAAGTTACCGACATTACTGCGTACAGCAATTCCGTAGTAATTTTGAAGTCGGTCGATAAAATTATCAGTTAATTTGCCTTTACCAGACAGTCCTTTAGTTTTTGTTTTTAGCTTTCTTAGACGCGAGCCCACTCTCTTTTGTACATGGCCAATGCACTCAAACTTTGTCACACTGTTCATTCCATAAGTGTCTTTCACACTCATGAAAGCTTTTGAGTCACCATCTCCGTAATATTGCGTGTATTGAAGTCTGCGGTTTTTTTCTGAACGAAGAAATATTCGTGAAGCCCCCACAATTTCCATTTTTGACGAAGATCCCGTGAAGTTACACTGACATATGTGGTCGGCTTTTGACGACTCATATTCAGAGTTTCTTGGCATAGTCTGAAGTCTCTTACATGTAGGACAGTAGGACGACATAACTTCTACGTCTAACACCTTACCAGTATCAACTGATATTGCAGCAACACAACCATTCATAGACTATAGGCTCTACGCTGCCATGTGCCATCCACAGATATGCCACATTTTACAAAATCAAGATGAAAAATTTTCTTTTATATCCACAATTTCAGTAGCAGCTTTTTCATGGATTCCTCACGCTACTTCCTGAAACCACTTTAAAAGCTTTGCTTCCTGATTTTTGAAAGCAGTTTTTGTCAGTCGAGGCAAATTTAATGTTGAGCATAATTTAATGCACCAGCAAAACCCTTGCCTATCTGCCGCATACCATATACTAGCCTGGTATTTATGACTGGTGCATTTACAACTTTTTTTGATGAAGCAAATGCAAAGAAAAAGTCACAGCATTTACATTTTAGTGTAAAATGAGAGCATAATCCATACATGGAATCCTCAAAAAGCTCTACTTTTCAGCAAAACATTTTGGGCAGCCAAAGTTGAGAAAAATGCATCCACAATAAGCTCAAGATCAATGATCTGTTACCAAACAGAGGACCAGGCATTTCTTCTGCATTGACATACTCTCATTCCCAATTTTGAAGAACAGCAGTGCATTCAGGAACAGGTGTTGAATTGCTGTTATTTCGGAAATTTTTGTGTATTTATTTCCAAAAAATTGTCTCTTACGCTTTCTAGCAATACTTTTAAACCATTTTCAAGCAAAAATAAAACAGAATAGAATTATTTTTTAACTTTCTACGCTGTCGATTCTTTCAGTATGAAAATCAAACATATATGTAAACAAAGTCACTAAACAACAAATTTGATGCCAGATTTCCTACATAAAAAAGGAAAAAATGTATTTCCAAATACATTTATATTTATTCTCAAATATTCTATTTAATTTCTGACAAAATATTTGTATATTAATTTTCATATTTCATGTCATATACCATGAAAGAGAAACGTAAACAAACAATTTGGGCCACTTCCGGTTAGCAGAAAGGCATTTCCGGTCAGAGAAATTCATGATCAAGTAATATTAAAAAAGCTGTAACTTGGCTCTAATTAAGCTAGAAACAAATTTTTACAGATTTAGAAAGATAAAAGATTGAATTTAATATTTGATCAAAAACGAAAAATCGAATTTTGACCGAAAATTGAGTTTTAAAGGTGTTTGTCACCTTAATCTGT
>BMAO01014861.1:0-40795 GCA_019973975.1 Trichonephila clavata | reverse complement strand
CAAAAAACCAATTTTTAAAATTTTTGTCTGTCTGTCTGTTTGTTGCGGCGGCTAATCTCGGAAACGGCTGGTGCGATTTTAAAAATTCCTTTCACTATATGTGGAAAGCTACATTAACGGGGAGTAAACAATAGGCCTATATTTTATTCCCGTATTCTTACGGGGAACGGAAACAATACGGGTAAACGTGAAACTGAATGCCAAGATGAACGCCAAGCTGAGCTAATGAAGTCGTTGTTTTGGTTACTGGCGACCGATGGCATTCATCTTCTATACAAATAAATAAAATTGAAGTGTCTGTTTGTAATTTCAAATTAGCAGCTTTTTACTTAATGCACTAAAAGTATATACGGTACTCATAACAAAAAAACAATTTTTAAAATTTTTTGTCTGTCTGTCTGTCTGTCTGTTTGTTCCGGCTAATCTCGGAAACGGCTGGTGCGATTTTAAAAATTCTTTCACTAATGGAAAGCTACATTAACGGGGAGTAACATAGGCTATATTTTATTCCCGTATTCTTACGGGAAACGGAAAACTATACCGGGTGAACGTGAAACTGAATGCCCAAGATGAACGCCAAGCTGAGCTAATGAAGTCCGTTGTTTTGGTTACTGGCGACCGATGCTCTTCATGAGACATAACAGTGTTACGCGCACATGATAATACGCTGACACGTGCCATAATTTTTTTTCGTGTTTCTACTGTTCAGTTAAGTAGAGCATCGTCTGTTTCGGATGCACTTTTAAAAATAATAAATCAAGGCTTCGTAAGCAAAAAGCAATGCAAGAAACAAAAAATTGATAAGTTTTACAGCTAGTTTTAATCCTTTCTTTTTTTTTTAATTTACATTTTTAGGCACATTTAAACAATAGTTATTATAATCCCAACCTATATCTATACAAATAAATAAAATTGAAGTGTCTGTTTGTAATTTCAAATTAGCAGCAATTGTTTGCGGGGGCGGGGGTTTAAGGGGCGTTAGAAATTCCGATTTTTAAGTTATTAGACGTACAGTCTTGAAATTTAGTAAGCAGATTCCTATTCATAGGGTAGAGATACGCTACAAAATGGGTTTCGTGGAAATTGCCCCCCAAGTGGCGTTGCGGGACTTAAGGGGCGTTATAGATAATTATTTCCATTTTTAAACTATTAGACGCACAGTCTTTATATTTGATAAGTAGATTTCTTTTATAGAGTAGAGATCAGCTATAAGAAGGTTTTGTGAAAACAGACCTCTAAATGGCGTTGCGGGGGATTTAGTAGCGTACTAGATAAATATTTTCGTTTTTAAACTACTTCACCTGCCTGCTTGAAAATTGTTAGGAATGTTTCTTTCATGGAGTAAATATCCGCTACAAAACAGGTTTGGGAAAAATTGACCCCCAAGGGGTGTTGCGGGGTGTTAAGGGCAGATATAAATAATTATTTCTATTTTTAAACTATTAGACGCACAGTTTGAAATTTGGTAAGCAGATTCCTCTCATAGGATAGAGATACACTACAAAATGTGTTTTGTGAAAATCGACCCCTAAGCCGCGTTGCGGGGTTTCAAGGGGCGTTATTGATAATTTTTTTTTTTGCATTTTTAATTTATTGGACGCACAGTCTTCAAATTTTGCTAAGCAGATTCTTTTCATAGTGTGCAATTCCCCTACAAAATTGGTTTTGTGAAAACAGACCCAGAAGTGGCGTTGCGGGGGCTCAAGTTGCGTTATAGATAATTATCCCCATTTTTAAATTATTAGACGTGCAGTCTTGAAATTTGATAAGCAGATTCCTTTCGTAAAGTAGAGAACCGCTACAAAATGGGTTTCGCGAATATGAACTACTAAGTTTAATTTCGGGAGATTAAGAGGCGTAATTGATAAATATTTCCATTTTAAACTATTTGATCATCCTGCTTGAAAATTGGTAGGCATGTTCCTTTCATGGAATAGAGTTCCTCTAACAAAGAGTAAAACGAAAATTGACCCCTAACGATGTTTGCGAGGGGTCAAGAGGAGTTACAGAAAAAAATTCCTGTTTTTAATTGTTAGACCCATATACTTGAAATTTGTTAAGCATGTTTCTTTTGTTGAATAGGGATCCACTAAGAATGTATTTTAAGCAAATCAAGTTCTGGGGGGGTGCAGGGGTTACTGGACGTATTGACAAAAAAAATTACTTTTTTTAGCTACAAGGACTATAATAATGAAATTTGGTTTGCATTTTTCTTTTGTTGAGTTGAAATCCGCTAAGAGCGGTTATTTTGGAAAACGGCTCTCAACGGGATTACGGGGATATTGATAGTAAAACTTTTTTTTTTCTGTTAGATTTAGACTTGAAATTTGGCTTGCATGTTCAATTTACGGAGTAGAGATCCACCGAAAATTGGTTTTGCGGGAATCCACTTGGTTTTTGGGTTACGAAAGAGCAAACATCATTCTATGCTTCAATTTTAGAGATTTTTAGAAAACACAAATTAGATGAGTTCTGCCCCTTTTTTTTATCAACAGGCGACAGTTACAGGTATAAGTATATTTTTCAATACAATCGAATTCTTAATGCAGGACTTAGATATCAATAATTTATACATATATATAAGCAGTAAAAATTTGTAAAACATCATGAAATTCCCAGCGAAGCGGGCGGGTAACAGCTAGTAAATTAATAAATGTTTGACGCAGTTTTGCTTATAATATATCCTTTACGCCAGTGAAAACAACTAGAGTTCAGAGTTCTATCTACGGATTATCACTCTTGGAAACTTATATTAAAATTTCAAGCGTGAGAATATAGCATTATGGATTTCGAAACTATCTACCACATTTAATTGTCATAGAATCAAATAAAAAAATGTTTATTTTATGATATATCTGAAACTGAGAAATATTTAGCAAGGTATTTATTTTAATGTGATGTTTATTTTCTGGTTTAATTGGTGCTTTCAAAGTTGGTGTTTTTTAAATAGTTGTTTCTCTTTTTCTTTCTTTTCTTTCAGATTTTTCATGTGCCCTTGTCTCTGACATCCTTCTTCAAGGTCACCTCTTCATTACAAAGAATTATTTTGCCTTTTACTCTAATATTTTCGGACATAAAACACAGGTAAATTTTAGTTTCTTCTGACGTTTCATTTTGTGTTTCCATTCACGAGATCCTAACAAATATTTAAATAATTTACAAGTATGAAAAATTTATATGCAGGTACAATATTTTGTCGAATATGCTTAATTATAATGAGGCGAATTCATTTTATCCTATTTTTATTTTTGATTGAATTCCGATAAGATTATTAAGCCCTCAAAAAACTTAATGATGACGTAATTGTTCGAACATAAGGACGTTATTAATAATATTGCGCTAAATTTAAAATTGCTTTTACTTATCCTAGAGGGTATCGTAAAGTTGAATTATTGTTAAAATCATCAAAATATAAACACATTTTTTGTTACTTTTTGACACTTATCTGTTTTCTCTCCATCGAGAGTTATACATTTTCCCTAGACCTTTTGAAGGCCGTTGTAGTAGAACTCCGCAGATCGTGTCGAAAACTATTGTTCCACTTCTTAAATGACGTCATTCGTGTTGTCGAATTTCCGTTTTCTGGGAATAAGATAAAGTCGCTTGGAGCGAAATCGAGAGAATAAGGTGAATGTGACAAAATTTCAAAACCACATACCTTTGATTCCTCAACCTCATCTCTAGATGAGTACGTTGTCGAAAAGAAGTAATTTGGTAATCACAATGCGCCGTTTCTTAATCAGAGAATCCTGCAATTTGGTTCCACAGTGTGCAATAATAGACACTTGTGATAGTCTGACCTTCTCCAGATAGTCGGTTAAAATGACTCCACGTCAGTCCCTAAAACCAGACAGCATGACTTTCCTCTCAGACTTCAACACTGGAAAGATGAATTGTTGCGCTGTCATTCTTTGGTCTCTGGATCGTATTGGGTGATCCATAGCTATCAATCGACCCCTCCCCCCTAAAAAAACTTCATGTTGTTCATAAAAGATTCAACATCTTCCCAGGGACGTCTTAAGACTTTTTGAGACCCTATGCAAAAGTAAGCCCTATCTGTGATTTTTAAAAGTAGATAGTGTATAGCGTGCATTGTCAAATACCTGTACAAACGGTAATTCGAAACAAATAAATGTGCACCCTTTACAATCTCAAACACCTAAGCACAAACCAGCTCGACCGATGGCCGCATTTCGACTCAATGAGTTGGAGGACTGTTCATCGTATTAGGCCTAGACATGAACGACGGTCATCACATAATAATACAGTCCTACCACTTTTGCCAATTGACATGTAGTTTGAAATTCCCTGTTTTTCGGAGAATATGTACGGGAATATTTGACCATTATAATAATCTGAACAATGATCTTATTAATACTGAGTCGAGAGCGAAACGAGGCTCCAACCGTGGATGAGGCCCCTGCGCCCGGGTTCATGCCTTAAGACGTCTCTGCACCTCCCGTGGCAGGTCCTGCCGAGTTTGCTTCTGAAAAGGAGTCAGTAATTGTGGAATCCAATGTACTGACTCCTTTGACTTGTGCAGCTCTTTGTGAACTCCCCCATATCACCGTATCCAAGATCTATTTGATTTATAATAATTTGAAAGGCTGCTGTTCGATTTGTACCTTAGTATTCCACTTATTTCACCGTGGAAGCATCGTCCGTGAGTGATGATATGAAATTTCTTTGATCATTTGTGGAGGACACATGGCCGAATTTCGCAACAGTGTCATATGCAGAGACGTCTTGACTGCTTGAGGCCCTAGGCTCCTGCTCCTACTCAAAAGTAGGCCCTGGGCCCGTACACAATGTAGGCCCTACCTTTGACCCCTAAAAGTAAACAATACATAGCATACATTGTCAAATACTCGTGCAAACGATAACTCGAAACAAATAAATGTGCTTGATTTGCATCACACATACCAGTTCGACCAACTGTCGCCTTTTGACTGAATGAGTATTGATGGTGTAGGGTGGTAGGCCTAGGCCTGTACGTGGACGACGGTCATCCCATGTAGCCAGTTGACATATCTTCCGAAATTCTCAGTTTTTTGGAGAATACAAGCGTAAGTAACATTTGACCTTCGAAATTATTTGAATTATGATCTTCTCATCGAACGAGACGAGGCCGCCATTAAGGCCGAGGCCCTGGACCCAGTTGGCCCATGCCTTAAGACGTCCTTAGTCATATGATGAGGTATGATTTTCATTAACAGCCATAATTTCATCCTAGATTGTAACCTTTCAAATGAAGGAACCCAGTCACACATTGAGATATTCTTTCTTCTCCATACTTCTAATTACTACAATCTATGGCTTCTTGAAATCAAACAAATCAACATTAATAACTGTAACTTACACAACATTATGCACATAAGGCTCAATTAATGTTCAAAACAAATCTTATCTAGATATCTCTCGATTATTTCATAGCAGTAATTAAAACTTCACGATACCCCTAGGTTATAACTTTGTTAAAAAGATTCATTTTTTTTTACATGTATTCTTTTAAAGATAATATATTATATAAGTTTAGAGATATTTCTACTGTTAAATACGATTTTCATTTATTTTCTAAAATATTTTTTGGAAAAAAAAAATACCCTAAGTTTTATTTTTTTAAAACTTAGAATGCTAGACATTTTTTCTATATTAAAGCGGAATTCTCAAAATTGGCATGGTTACCAATTGGATTAAGTTTAAATAAAGACGTTAACTGAGTTTAAATAAAGGAGACATTTGCTCAATATAAAATGTGAGACAATAAATTAATTACAAGCTCATAATTAATGCTGTCCTCGGTGATAATCTTGTTTTTGTACTTATGCAGTGTACATGTACAGAATATATAACTCTGATTCTTTTTATGAATTAGAGGAAATATATTACTAAGAACGACGAATATATTGCCGGAATAATTACGTTTTTTATTGCAAAAACTTCTACAACATGCAAATAGTTTATTGTAACAACTGAAAGATTAACCCACTTGCCTGTCATCCAATTATGTCTCGAGCACTCTATAATACAGATTTGTGTAAACGATTTAGGATTGAAAACACGAATTGAATATTTAAGCGTGTGTTTATCTGTCTAGATCCTGATACCCGTTGTGGATGTGGTGAAAGTAACCAAAGAGAAAATCGCCAAATTCATTCCAAATGCTGTTGGAGTGTACACAGAATCTGATAAAGTAAGTGTCAACTTTTTTCTTCCTTCAACAGTTTTTTTTTAAACATGCGTTCGTCTATTTCGCGACACACGTGGAGTTATCTAGCTATCCATTGTTGATACTATTCAAAGGGAACAAGCACAAAAAAGAAAAAGATCACAGATTGTACAATGAACTTTGAAGGCACCATTCTGTCGCCAACATTAACTTGAGATAAATTCTATGTAGACTTTAGTTCTCCATTGTGCATATGCAAGGAAATTTTTTTTAATTAACATGTTGAGCCATCTGGTAATGGACCAATGGATTCTAACCCGAATTAAATTTGTTTAATCTCGACAGCACAAGTTATGATTAACTGTAATTATTAACACCCTTTTATAAGCTTCACTTATATGTAAAGGAATCTTTGAACTCAATTTTTACCCATTTTAAAAGGTAGGATTAATTCGAAATTTTACTCACTTGCCGAAGACCGATGTCAATACAATAATTTTGTTCCATTGTCCTGATCAGGAACATCAAGATTAACGATTTCCCATTTTCTGATCCCATCCGGCGACTAATTCCAGATTTGGCGACGAAAAGATTAAGTTACAACTTAGTTCGATTAACTATAAAAAGGTGTTTTTTAGTTTTTTTAAACTGTAATTTATTTTCCTCTGAATATTTGTAACGGACGATCCGATTACTAGTTAAAGATGGTCTTAATTCTAATAAAATCCCGTTGTTTTGGAGAACTCTATTGCTTATTAAAATAGAACCCAGACCTTCAAGTACTTAGATGGTATGTAAGTTAAAAGAGAAATTGAGATATACCAGCTCATCTGATCGCGATTTAAAATTTGCTACAGTCTCTTTGTCGTTTTCGCGAGATATTAATAAAACCAACTCGAAGACCGGCTGTAAGATATAAAAAGCGCTGCTGCAGATAAAATTAAAATGTGCTTATGTTTCTTTACGAGTGTGATAAGAAAATTAAAGGAATGAGTTACCAGGTGAGGTGTTGCATTTGTCTCTTGCCCTGGGTTCCAAGCGTCGCCAATAGCCACGTTTAGCTACAACTGCGTAAACCAATCTATGGATTGCTTATTTAATGTTGTACCTTGTGTACTAATAAACAGCGGCATAAAATAACTCTTTTTTTTTTTTTTTATATACGAACTAAAATTTAAATATATTTTTATGCAGGACAACTGTACGTTGTAAAAATAAAGTTTGAATGTGTTACAGAAACTTGGGAAGTTTTTGGTTTCGGTTCTGGTGCCACTCTTGTCAAATGCTGAAGCAAAATTATTTGCATTTAAATTACTTCTAATATTTCTAATTGTCCATTGAGCTGATGCAAAGTTTATGTTGATTCAGCTGAAACTTGTGAAATAAGCTTATGTATAAAGAAATATATGCATATATATATGTCGATTTATTGCTACACCATTATTTGTCGTAGTCAGGAGTAAATTATAAATGTTGAGACCTGTTTATTCATGGACTATAATTATTGAGATAAGTTACTGTATAGCAACCCTTATTTTTTTAGGTTTCCTTCGAAATGTAGCTTTGAATTCGTGAAATGTTACGGCTATTAAAATATCGCTCTAGAAACTGAACTATCATTGCCTCAATTTAACTAACGTTTTTTTTTTAATTACCGCAGTGTTTCAGCGTACATTGTCTGTCTCAATTCATGACAAATTTTATTTAAACTTTTATTTACGGTAAATATCAAAAGACTCCGTTGCATTTCCAAGGTCAGATTTAAAATATCAATTTCAGGTAAAAATTATTTTTGCATGTATATTTTTTGCGTGTGCGAGTTTTAATTCGGAGAATTCTCGACAATGTAAAGGACATTTAAACGTCAATCAAAAAATGACATAACCGGCGAATTGTGAAATTGTGTGCACTGTTTTTGGAAATAAGAGAATAGAGATTATGAACAAATAAACTGCCTTTCTTAGAATTTTTATCAATCGTGCTGAAACAAAATCGCGTAAAAGAAGGCTCATATGAAAACTGATAGGGTATGTGAACCCTTGAACCAACGATCAATGTCATCAATCAATAGATTTTCGTATCCGCGGTAGCCTAGTGGTTATATGGTCACGAGAACTCGTGGCCGGCATAAGTTCGAACCCTTGTGCCGCTGAAGACACGCCATGTAGAGAGGCAACTGTACGTTAAATCTGTCGCCTCAAAGTCCTCCCATTGGTGGTTGCCAACTCAGGTGTCCACATCAGTTGACCATGGTTCATAAAGATGAGGTCTGTGGGCGATAACTATTGTTTTGCTTTAAAATGTAACGTTAAAAAACACTGTATAGAAGAGCATTTAGTATAACGTAACTTCAGAAAAATTTCAATGCCAGATAATGCGTAGATACCGCCATATCTATGATACAGGACCCCCAAGCTACAAGAGCCTCGACATATGTAAGCAAAATATAATGAAATTAAAAGGGGCCCCCAAAATTTTTTGATACAGTGACCACTTAGGATTAGCTACGCTGGTGATTAATACGTGCAATTAAAGCTCTTAACTCCAAATGTGCTTGTTTAGAACGTTCTGAAATCGAATTACAACTGCATAATTTTTATTGAATTGCATAGTATTATTTAAAATTTAATATTGATAAGCTATTAATTTTTCAAAATGAGAAAGAAATATTTCAAATAAAAAAAAAATCTTCAATGTGTTGGTTCTAACTGATTAGCTGTCAGAAAAATTTCGAAATAATGTCATTTCTTTCCTCCCTCCCCTCGCTTCCTTTAGTATAGGAAAAAAGAAAGGGTAAAAAAAATCTCGCATTGCATTCACATTGTCACAGCCAGGATATGTGAATAACTTTTTTTTTTTGGAATATGGGTGTCTCTTACGCAAAAGTAAACTGAATGGTGTTGCTGAGCAACACCGCCGATAACTCAATCCTATTTTTACTCTAAACAATTATACCCACCAAAATAAAAGGGAGACGGTTACAATTGAGTCAATTGAAGCAGAGCTGCAACAGACGTCACGAAAGCCTGCGTTTAATACAATAAATAATTCTGCGTTATATATGTGCAGAAAGGCATTACTTGCCCGTGTATTTATTATTGTTATTATTAGAAACTTTGTAACTTTTGGTCGAAAAATAGAAAATACATTTTAACAATTCCGCTCTAATATTGATTGATAATGGCTAGCCTTGAATAATTAATTCTATAACTGAAGATAAGGGAGTAAAATATTTTTTAACTGCCATCTCATTTCAAACCTTTCGTTCAGAGGCATAGTATAATTTTCTTTATGGATTTCTCTATGTTATGGATAGAAAACTAACAAATGTATTGTATCATTTTGGAATTTTAACTAAATGGGCAATCTTTTGAAGAACTTGCTTGGGGTTTTGTGCAATATTTTTCTTTTTTTGATGAGTCAAAGTTAGGTGACATCATTTTCTCAAACCTGGACTCGAACAAACTACTTTAATTTTAACTGAACCTACAAAGTTTTTTGCATCTCTTTATGACACAACCGTGTAAAATCACGTTTGAAACAAGTAATATAAAAAAAAAAAACTTTTTTAAAGTCAATTCCTACTTTGTTAGAAAAACGTACTGGCGCCATCTGTTGCAACTGATTGTAACTACGACGGAATTTAATGCAAAATACATTTAAAATTAAAAAATAAAATTTAATTAATGTGTGAAAAAATTGTATAACATCAAGTGTCATCCACTACAAGTTTAAAAAAAATTTATTTGAACTTGAATGGATGAATAGAAAGTATTTTATTAACGATTGAAAATTTGAACAAGATAGAGTGTGAGCTAATAGTAGGAATTGAAAAAAAAAACATTAAAAATTGTGGTCACAATACCTAATGATATATGATGGAAGGTGTCACAATTTTCCATATTTTTAAAAATATGCTAGTCATTGCTGATATGAATTTTGAGTCTAACTTATATGAATTTTTTCCCCTCCAGAACTGATATGACCTTTCTCTTCATTTTCACTTGACGTTAGGTTTCGGGACATCCTGTATACTTACACATAATTGATTCCATTATTTACTTTTTTTCCTTATTATTATTTTTTTTAAATTTATTTATTTGCAAAACTCCTCATGCTCCACATTGCACAACATGAGGCTTACAGATGTAAGTGGTTACACAATTATATAATTTAAACAAAATTAAAAATACATCAATAAGATAAAAATGTAAAAAAAAAAGGGGGAGGAAATACACGCGAATATAAATAAAGGGCGTTACCAATAAAAGTTTAAATTTATTTTTTTTGAAGTATTAATTAATACTGTAGTAGTAAAAGAATACTGTAGTAGTTAGTAAATATACAGTATTCACTCGAATCTTAACCGCACTATTTTTCCAGTGTTAATGCTACTGAAAATCGGGTGCGGCTTAGAATCGAAGACAAAACATTTGTTGGATGGGGGGATATTGAGTTTCCACCCCTTTCAAAAAGGTAAAAATATAACCATCCACTATGGCCACTTGCATCGCGATTACTTATCCCACTCCCTAGTTTATCTCCAGTATTCAGTCTATCCTAAATATCGTTGTCTGTTCGTATTTAGAGCATTTTTTTGTGTATACGCTTTCTTTTGGTCACCTAAACATCAAGATATCGGTAATAGCATTAAGACGAGTTCGCTATGAAGCAAGGATGAAAAAGGAGGCAAATTTATATGCAGGAAAAAACGGAAACAGAGCAGCAGCCACTGAAAATTTGAAACGGATGAAACAAATATTCATCGATGGCGTTAACAAAATTATATAATCTTTGCGGCACAGAGGACTACACCCTGTAGGAAAATGGCGACACCGGCATCCATTTCAAAGTCAGCTGTAACAATGGGAGTGACGAATGATTTTCTAAACATGATACTGACTGTTATAGTAATAATAGGTTCATGCAATGACGCACACAAGGGGCCTCCTAGGGGTCCGGACCCTCCCAAAGCCCTTGAGTTTTTTTTCAAATGATAATCCTACATATATATAACGTTTAAATTTAATTAAGTACTTGTAATTAACAATTTATTTTATTAACTAATGCTAATTATTAATTCAATAATCTATTTTTTACTGTTTTTTGTTAATAAAGTCAGAAGAATCAATTGGTGTTGTCTTGAGGTATGATACGAGTTGGGGGACTTCCGATCATGAACCCCCTTCCCCCCTTGAAAAATTTGTGTGCGCTTCTGGTTTCATGTATCCATTTGAAAATTTTTTAATACTGGTAAAATAAATTAACTTCTTACTATTTCTCATTAAAATTTTCTTAAAAATTGGATATTGTGATGTACCTTTTACACAATTTTTTCCCGAAAAACGTGTAGAGAATTGAGGGTGCGGCTTAGATTTGAGTAAATACGGTATTTTTTTCTTAAAGTTTTTATATGAACTATTTTCAACTCGGGAAAAATTAGGATATTTACAAATTTATATCCTATCGTATCGCCATTATTTGATATTTTTTTGATGCTCATTTATGAAATGGACAAAGAGCAATCTCTCTCTCCAGATTGCTCTTCTCACATTGGAGCCTTTAAATGTACACGATCGGTGCTCTTAATTTTTATGATCCTGAGAGTAAACACAAGGCCGTGCCATCACAATTGACATTCCGCTTCCTTTCGCACGAGTTGCGGACTAGATTTAAATCTTAATGTGAGGTCATGTTCTGTAAATAATGTTTCACCACGAGAAGTGATAACAATCAAGTTTTTTTTAAATCTTCCTCATATGTATTCGTGATCTTATTATAGTTATTGAATGTCTGTGAAGACTACAGTATATTTTTCTTGAATCGGAATTCAAGTTACTAGCATGTATGGGTAGTCAGATTCGGATACTCGAGCCTTTGGCAAATAGTTTTATATACAAAGGAAGATGATAGTGATTACTTAATTTAAACATTATTCTATCCTGTCAACAAACACTCTGCCATAACCAGACAAGCTTTGAGAGATATCATGAAAATCATCGAATGTGAAACGATAGTCTAATATTATTACATGATTCTTGCTTTGGCTGCGTAATCATATTTTTTACAGCACCGATCATACTGTTTTTTTTTTTTGTTTCTTTTAAATATTTATTGGGACTCTTGGAGGAGAACAAGTATTAAAAAATATATAATAAAAAGCTGAGATGATATAAACGAGCTTTATATTAAAAAAAAAAAACATTCGATGCAAAGAACAGCCTTACTTATCAAGGAGCTCTGTTTTTGAAATATGAAATTATGATAAAATTTTGAAAAAATGACTGGTGACACCTTTGCAATAATCCCATTGGCGGTTAAAAAAATTGGTGTAGAATACAAATGCAGCTAAAATCTTAAGCAATTGTCAACTCCTCACTGCAGCAACGCTTGCTGAAATAGAAAAATTTTGAATTGACAACTCAAATTTTTAAAACGGTTTTGTACATTAACAGAATTGTAACTAGTATTATTTTAGAAAAGTGGTACGTGTTTTAATTACCAAGGCATTAAATGTAAAAAAAAAATAAATAATAAATAAAATTTTAAAAAAGGAATGTGTTTTTTGTTTAGCGATTTAAAACCTTCATTTAATTTTTTTTCACAAAAAAATCAATATCTGAAAGAATAAAAGTTCAACGTTTTTTTGTCTTTCAATTATACAAACCATTTTTAGAAAATTTCTTGAGTAGCGAATAACACACATGTATGATAAGAAATTTCATACACGCAAAGAAACTGTGAACAATAAACAAAGCGATTATGAAGATAATGCTATTGAATCATTCCAGATAAAATTTGGTTAAATAAATATAATTTTCTTTTCTTTTAGTATGTCTTCGGGTCTATGCTGTCCAGAGATACCGCTTTCCGTGTCATACAGCAAACTTGGATTCTATCAACAGATCCTGTAAGTGAATAATGCATGCATGATAACCATTAGCCTTAAAAGTTGTCTTTTTTATGTTAAGTTTTTCCATTAGAATTTGTTAAAAAGTCTGTTAAGTTGTTGCCTTGTGTTTCAAAATTAATCGTTTCAAATATGTACTATTTAAAATTAGCAACATGTTCATACCGAACAGTTAAAAATAAAAGAAATTCAATGGTTGATTTTTGTTTTATTTCATAGCGTACGGCAATATATGTTAACAGATTTAAATTTTATTTCGTAGGGTTTAGGCCTGCCCGATGACAGTGATAGTGAGGTATCTCCTGCTATCATGCTGGTAAGTGTTATCACATTATTACATAAATATAGAATATGAAAAAACTAAATTATTTAGTTAAACAAATTTATTCTGCTTAATAATGTAACTAGATCTAAATAACGCACTACTATTATAGAACTTTAATTTTCGGTCAAATAATTTTGACGTGTAAAAGATTAACTTTCTTGGATGGGATGTTATGAAATTCCAAACGCTTTCTAAATTTCTGCGTGTGCGTGCCCTTAAGTTTTAATAAATAAAAAGATACAGACACAATTATATTCCTTAAAATTACCGGTATTATAAATTTCCTCGCATACATAAAAAGAGCCTTTCCAGGGGGAAAAAACCAATTACTATAACTGTTACATTATTTGAATATTTTTTTTCACTAAAAAGATGAAGTTCTTAATTTTTTAAACATAATATACGAGCAATCATTAATTAATAAATTAAACACTTTAAATAAATATTACTTTAATAAAACAAGATTACATTAGTTTATGCATAAAATATTTTTAATAGTACATACAAATCACCCGAAAACTACATTAGTTATCAATTAAATGCATGAAGTTAAATATTTTACATAATGATCACTAATTATTAAAAAATGAAATTGTGTGGGTACTCTCTTCCAAAACAATTCTGTCGAAGCCTCTATCCGCAAACTATAGAACTCACGAATATGTTACTGATCTGCTGCGTTAAAAATATATACATATATTAGTCGTAAGTTAAATTAATATACTTCCTTTTTCTTTTTATACTATTATATTCTTCATGTCTGTTTAGTAAAACATAACCTGTATGTGTTTTTTCCTCTCTTATGCAGCTAGCAGACGAAGATTCTTCTGTAAGCAGTGGTATATCAGGTACTCTGATGTCCGAGGAGGTGCCCGTGACCAGTTCAGAGACGGCTACCACGCCGGAAGTGGTGGACTCTCTGAAGTCGAGACTTACGGAGGCCCTCTCGCCCCCACCCCCTAGAAACACTCCTGCACTGAAACAACGCTTCACCATTTCCAGGTGCTGCCTTGATTTCGCGAAAGGTATTTGACTTAAGTTTTTTTCAAGTTGGAAATCTGCAAAATTGTATAAGAATATAAAAAATTTAGACTTTTTTTAAAAAAAATAATTTCTTAAAAAAATTTAGACTTTTTTTAAAAAAAATAATTTCTTAAACATCTCAAGTGTAATTATTGATTTCAGGTTACATGATCAAAATAGATGAAGTTATAAGAGAATTATCACAGTGAGTACATAAGATTTATAAATTTTTGTTTAATATTGAATTATTTCAAATTATATTTTTAATATAGTAAAGCTCAAAAACAATATATTTAACATTCTGAAAAAGAATTAATATATTAATTATACTCTGGGGGGGGGGACACACCCGAAAAAGTATTTCTTAAGAAAATACCGTATTTAATCCAATCTAAAAGCCACCCTTTTCTTTCCCAATGCTACTGAAAATCAGGTGAGGCTTAGAATGGAAGTCGGATGAAAGAAATTCCACCTGATACTGACGTTTAGAGCAATTACATTACCATGTATTTAAGTTTTTAATACTGTTAGAATAAATTAATTGTTCACTTTAGGTCCTATATTAATTTCGTATTATCGGATATCGACAAACCATTTTTTATTTTTTTATAAAATTGTTTTAAGAATTCAAAGCGTGGCTTAGAATTGAATAAATACGTCATTAATTTTTATAATTAAAAAATGAATTCGCTTTTGCATATTAGTGAGTCACTTTTGAATAATTTAATTTCTGTGAAATGGAAAGTGAAAAAAAAAGTTAACCGCCGTTGTGAAATATAAACAGAAAATGTTATCTAACAAGTGACAAAAATATAGTTCATTCGGGGATCTGTTTTAGATGAAGAACATGTTTACATCTGAAAAAAAAAATCATTTATTAGTCAACACTGTAGAATTCTTCTAAGAAATATATTAATAATTCATCCTCTGATTATAAAGATAAATGCTTTGCTTAGTTGGGAAGATAGGAAACATGCTATTTCCTTTTTAATTTCCTATTATTAGCTCACACTCTCTATATTTATCTTGTTCAAATTTTCAATCGCTAATAAAATGCATTTTAAAGCACTAAGTTGAGCTGAAATTTTATATACACGATTATTTTGGATGACAATACAGTAATTTAATTATAATTAATTAAAACAAATTATTCAAAGAATTACAAATACAGTCGCGTTGGCATGTTTTTTTCCTCACATTTTAAAGCGCTCATTTGAGCTGGAATTTTCTATACACTATTGTTTTGGGTAACAATACGATGATTTAATTATAATAATTAAAAATAATTGACTGAAAAGAAAAACAGATACAACCACGTTGACTTCATTATTAGCGACTTGGCTCATAACTTTAAAAATGTTTTTTCAAAGCATTCAGTTGAAATGAAACTTTATATATATGATTGTATTGGATAACGATACAATAATTAAAAAAAATTAATTGCCATTTAATGTTGTGATTCTGTTATATGTATATAACATATAAATTGTAACTAATAAATAAATGTAACGAAAATAAATTTTTTTTTGCTGATCTTAGTAGGAATTGCCTTAAAAAATTTTTTTATATTACTTGTTAATTCTAAGATTTTTTTGTACAGTGTACACTAAAATGCCAAAAGTAATAAAATTGTAAATGGGCACTGCATTATCAGGGCTTTCATGTGTACTTAAGTGATTCATGTGAAACATTTTTTTGTGATTATGGTCCCGTAATAGGAATTAAATCTTTACACGTGGAATATTATAAAGTTGAAGCTAGAAGCATGAGCCATTTCATTTTGAAATTTGTTAGGTAATTCAGCATTCCTGCTACTGTGTCAAGAGTGTACCAAAATTTTTTGGGCCCATCTTCCACCATGGTCATTGCAGTAGCCGACCGTGTCTACTTAATAACCAAATCAATGTTGCTAGGCAAGCAATATTGTACGAAGTACCAGCAACAATGTGTTGACATATGACAATCTGTCGTGGATGTTATGTCCAGGACACAAGCGCCAAAATTTGGTGTTAATGGGATTATGGCAGAGGAACACAAATTAGTGTCCTTCAACCATAGCGCCTCTGCTGTGCTAGTGAAGATATGAGTTGGACTTTAATTGAATAGCAAATGTTGTTTGCTTAGATGAGCCACTATTTTCCATTTGGTAAAATAGATTTAGAGTGTGAGCAGAGACTTCGCAAGATCATGGACTCAGTTCATCCCATATTGATAATCTATCATTGATTGAATATTGGATCAGCTACTAGAAAAACTTTTTGCAAGCCTCCATGAATTTCACAATTCAAACAACGATGGAACATACTAGGCAAGTTACGGTGCCAAAATCACTTACATTGGGTTTGCAGAGTTCTAGCGAATGATTCGATCGAACATGTATGGGACATAATTATACAAAATCCTTGACCCGAAATACTTTCGTAGAGGCTACATGGCCGAAGATATCTTCAGGGGATTTATGACATGAGTTAATGCCAAGCAGGAAAAGGTAACTGGATTATGGTAGGTACTCTATGACTTTGGGCACTTCAGTGTATATATGCTAGTTTTTTTATAAATATATATTTTATTAATGAATTTAAAATACCTTTCCTTAAATTTTTAAACATGATGGATGACTCTATAGAAGCTATATCGAATTTTCTTTTATTGCAGATTATCACGGACATCTCTCCTTTTTGTTATGTCCACACTTCTGTAAGTACACTTAAATAAATGTTTATTAACTCAAATCAAACTTATTTGATCAACAAAAACAAAATTAAATGATTTTAATAATTTTCGACAATTTGCAATTCAAGATGTAAATCCTTGCTGTTACAGCTCATTTCACATATTGGTATATGCCATGCGTTTAGGACAAAATCGAAATTTTTAAAAAAATAGTCAATAAATGTAACATATAAAATATCTTTAACTTCATGTACGCTGAATGGAGAGAAAATAAATTTTCAATATCATATTAAGAGAATTCATTTGTAAAGGATGTGATTGCAAAATCACAAGTTTTTTGCTAACCAATTAATAGATAAATTTAAATCTTTTGTAATATATTGTGGTATATAATAAATCATATGAATTTCTTGTATAAAAAATTGTTATAGATGACTAATTATATTTAAAATGTTTCAGCCTTGTTGTCCTTTTTATTTCTACCACAATTCTCCTATATCGGATACATTTGCTTCACCAAAAGCTTTCAGTAAGAGATGATTACTACATAGGCATTCCAAGGTAAATTTTTGTCACTATTTTCTTATAAGATTTTACTTTTGTGAAACAAAATATAATCAATATAGAGTTCCCATAAGTTTCTTTGGCTTAGTTTTAAATTGAAATTATATATAAGCATTTCCTTTCAGTTTTGAAAGAATTCCAGAACTCCTTCCTACAGATTTTTCTAGTGTAGTCAAAAGTTTAGAAGAACGAATACAAAGCTTATCTGAGGTATGTATGATTAACTTAAATGTTGCAAATTTAATTTCATACTTGATATTTTTGAATTTTTACTATTATTTCCTGTTACCACTATTATCAAATATCCATTAGCTTTTTGGAAAAATAGTTTTTCTTAAAATTAATATCACTGTTTAATAGCTTAGAAGGAATTATATTAATATATTCAGTTAATTTCTACAGCATAACCATCACAGAAATTTTTGACAAAATATAAAATCTATAACTTTCAACGACCACTTAAATAGTGTAAAACTAAGCCATTTTGGATTAAAAAGTTTCGTGACATAAGAAATCTAAAGATTTAAAAATAAAAATTATTAAATACAGTTATCTAAAGCAGTGGTTCTTAACCTTTTTAAGCCGCGACCCAAATTTGAGAAATATGTTCATGTCTCGACCCAAAAAAAGTCAAAATTTTTTCATTGCTTTATTTTAGATCGTATTTTTAAAAACTCTTCAATCCTACGATGATGATTTTTTTTAACTTACAAATTTTTTATTTTAATAATAAAGATAAACAAAAGTACTTTTCGATCCAAGGAAAATTTAATTAATAGTCAAGTGTTTTTAATAATTTTTATTGACCAAATTAAAATATATTTATAACTTTTTGAAAATAATTGACATTTTAACTTATTCCTAAAAAAAAAAAAGAAATATGCAAGTCATACAGTCTTAATGAGAACCTTGTGCTTGAATACATTTTGAAAGATCTTCAAACCTCTGTTGAATGTTTGTCAAGGAGCACCTTATATCTATTTCAGGATTTAACTTGTTCCGGTAATTGTTTTTGACTACACACAGAGCCAAAAAACCAGCCTCACACATATATGTTGTTGAAAAGGGCAATAATACTTTTAGGGCTTTAACAATTATTGGCTTTTCGGTTTTTAATTTTAACCAGAAAGCACATAAAGATTCAGTGTTTTTGTAGAAATTGTATCGAATTCTTTGTCACTTTGTATTTCTTGAAATTGATTAATATTAACAAATTCCTCATGCAAATCACTTACATCAAAATTAAATGGCATTCGAACCCAATTATATTTGAAAACATTGTCTGCAGGGAAATATCGATCAAAGTCTGCTATTAGTTTTTCTAAATGATTAATAATAATTTTCTGTATTTCAAAATCTGTGAAATCAATATTATTTTCTTCTACAAGTAAATTAAGAGTCGGGAATGAAGCAAGTTTCTTTACTTCAACCTTATTTCTCCATAATTTGAGTTTATTTTTAAAACATGTAATTTTTTCAGTTAATTCAATAATAGTATGATTACGTCCTTGCATAGACGTATTTAGATTATTTATTTCAATTAAAATATCTGACAAATAAGCAACTTGAGTAATCCACTTCAACTCGGATAATTTAGATGCTAATGGGTGTTTCTTTTCTCTCAAAAATAATTTGACTTCTGTCCGTAATGATAATACTCTTTGAACAACTTTGCCCCGGGACAGCCATCTAACCTCAGAATAATATAATAAATGTTCGTATTCTGCACCAAATTCGAAACACAGTTCGCGGAAAATTCTACAGTTAAGAGCTCTTGATTTGATAAAATTGACTACCGCAACAATTTCATCCAAAACGATACATAATTCAGGTGATAATTTTTTTGAAGCAAGATTTTGTCTATGTAACAAACAATGAATCAATATAAATTTGTGGATTCATTTCTTTTGCTCTTGTCGAAAATCCCTTTTGAGATGCTGTCATGGCAGCTGCACCATCGGTGCAAATACTGAAACACTGATTCCAATTTAATCCTTCTTTAAAAAACGAATCGACCATAAGAAAAATATCTTCAACTCTAGTTGTTGTTGACATTGGTTTGCAAAATAAAATGTCCTCCTGTATATCTGTTAAACCTGGATACCGCACGTAAACTATGAGTTGAGCATCTTTACTTACATCTGTCGTTTCATCCAGTTGAATACTAAATAAACCAGCAATTTTTATAGCAGAAATAAGTTGATTCTTAATATCAAATGACATCATTAATTCGTAAACGAATTGCATCATTTGATAATGGTATCTTTTGTAATTTCTTTGAACTTTCATCTCCGCACATGATACGTGCCATGTCAATGGCAGCAGGTTTTATAAGTTTTTCAGCAATATTATGGGGTTTCTTTTGTCTTACAATATGCCAAACCACATGAAAAGAAGCAAGTGTAGCTTGTTTGACAGAATTTATAAAACCACTACTACTTGGTGCATCCAAACGCTGTCTTTTTAAATGGGCTTCTTTTCTTTCGAAAAAAATACGATCTTTCCCTCAAAGGAAAAATTTTTATGTTTTGCATAAAAATGTCTTTTAAGTTTGTTCGGTTTCATCGATTCATTACTTAATATTTCACTGCACAACACGCATTGCGGCTTGTTCACTCCTCGATCATAAATGCAAGTAAAACCTAATTCTAAAAATGCTTCCTTGTATTCACGTTTTGCCATTATTAGGGTGATTACAATTTTACAATATGCACTGCAGCTTGATCACTCCACTATTAATAATAAGACAATTTGTTTCTAAAATGCTTGTATTCACGTTTCACTGTTATTCACAACACAATAACACACAAACGAGTTTTTGACAGAGAGCTTACTGAGTCTGTGCGCACGCAAAGCAATGGCGTGCGTATTACCAACACCTCCTAGAAGAGAAAGCCTCAGGACAGGAATTGGACGTCACTTCCGGAAGGCCATTCGTGAAGAACGGTAAAACCGAAACATTGTATTAGAGAATAACTCTTCTAGGAGGTGTTGGTATTACTTATTATTTGGTGTATTACTAACTTTTTTGGTTCGACTCAGCGCGACCCATAGGTTAAGAACCGCTGAGAGAAGGATATTGATTAGTATAAACACATTTTGTAAGAATTCTTTATTCTGCTGTTTTCAATTTCAAATCATCTTTTGGAATCCCATTTAATGGATTTTTCACCATCAAATTCTGATACGCAAATATTAAATGAGTTTCTTTAAGAAGTCTTTTAACATCAAAATTTAGTTTTCTATAAACCACATTAACTTCTCTTTTTTGAAGAAAAAAAAATTTAATTGTAATGAAATACAGAATATCAAGCAGTCAAGAAAACTTGACTAGAATATTCATGTTAACATATTGACTTTGTACATCAAAACTTATTCTAAGTGTTGTAATTAAATTTACCTGGATATTTTGGTCACCTTTCATGCTTAAGCAACTTTCTTTAAACAAGTCCAATTTTTATCCAATTAATTCTATTTTCTTTCATAGGTCCGGACAACCTTAGAAAAACTCATATTAATGGCAAATAATGCTCATCAAGTGCCTAGATCCATTTCTCCACATGTAACGTGAACTTGAAGAATACAAGAATTGGTGTATAACAACTTAGGAAGAAAAATATTTTTTGAAAAAGATATCTTTCAAGTGTTACGACAGGAGAAAATGCCTATATCTGAAGATATGAGACTTCTGAACTTTACTATTGTATAAAGAACTTTATGAACCAGATTCAAAGGCCATAGCAATGCATCTGCACCACAGGCAAGCAGGACTTCATGTGGATGTGCATTAGATGTTATTTTGCCTTAACTTTAAGTATAAGTTGAATATTTGGAATAGTTTAAATTGAAAGAATGTTTTTCAATAAAAAGATATGTTTGAATTATGCAGTTACTTACTGAATAGAATATTTATTATAATACAGTTTGGTGTGAGGATAAAAGGATCATTTCGTGAGGAATTCTTGATGATTGTTTATATATATCAAAAAGCATATTTCTAAAAATAACATTGCCCCTTCATAAAACAATAGAAAGAGAAAATATTTGTTATGCTGAACATAAAAATTAACTCTAATGCCAACAGAACTAGATAAACATAAACTTCCCTCTCAGTCGTATTAGAAATGGTCATAATATAACAAATCTTTTCTTTCATTAAATGGTGATTGGCTTTTTTAGAGGTTACAGGTTTTTCTCTTTAAGCATTGCATTTTTCCTTAAATTTAAATGAAAAAAAAAAAAGGTAAATCATTTATAAATATACACTATTTGAATTCCTTTCATGAAGTACATTAAAATATTGTACTTTAAATTTTTCTCAAACAACTTGTTTGAGTCATATGTTCTTTGGCATTAATGTACTAACCATTTAGTTAATACAACTAAGATCAAGCAATTAATTGCTCTGTATGATTATTTTAACTATGTGGATTGATAGATTTGTAAAGATTTTTTTTATTAAATTAAGCAAAATAACAAAATTTATTACATTTTTAATGAGATACTATGTGTTAAATATTTTATAAATTTTAAACATAATTCACATTACTTGCTTATTGTGGCTTGATTTTATGAGATAGTACCAATTTTTAGGAATGATCACTAAAAACCTCAATCACCTGAGAAAAAATATTTGTCTTTTTTTAGCACTAAAGGCATCTGCTAACATAGTTAAGCTAATGAATTTATAATGGATAATATTATACAAACCGAAAATAACATGTGAGCTTTAAAATCTGTTTAAACTCTTCAAACTGATCCTTCATCTCTTATTCATATTTTTAAAAAAATCAGCATTAAAGCATAAAGGAGGACATGAATATCAAAGGATTTTATGCAATACACATATGCAAAATAAGTATAATAAACATTTACAAGAGGTGCAATGATTTTCAAGTACTCAAAATTATTACAAGAAAACTATTTTCTTATGCATATATTTTCCCCAAATCTACCTTCCTTTTAATGCAAATATTGAAAACTTTTAAAATTGTGTAATAAAAATTTTTGAAACAAAGGACATGGACAAAAAGACTAATTTTAAAAAGCAAAAGGTTTTAATGAAATATGAATGTGCAATATCCAAATAAAACAATCAACGCCTGTATGGATGATATCCTTGTCCTCGACTTGCGGCAGCAGCTTGGTATCCTGGTCCTAATAATAAAAAAAATTAAATAACAAGAGAGAAGGAAATTCAAAACAATTTAGACATGCAGTATTCTTTGTAAGTATTACATTCATGTAGAGTTATTTGATACTAAAGTAAAAAATAATACAAATTAAGTGATTAATTATTTTTGCAAACAGAGAGTGAGTCGCAAATAAAAGGTATTTTTCAGGTTAGCACAGAGCTAATTTATTTGTCTATCCTTTCGTCACCATGCATCTATCGGAGGTTTGAACTCGGTACCTTCCGATTCGTAAGCGCATAACTTACCACTAGACAAAAGTGATCACTCCTGTCCGGAGGCTGTTACTGGCTTATTTAGATTCCGCCACAGTACTCCCCCACCAGTGAGTCAGTGGATAGGCGAACGAACGAGAAATTTGTTGTTATGGCGAGCGTGGGAGTTGCTACTATTGCGGCGAGTGGGTCCGACGACTTTTGCTGCGCCGAGCAAGTCCGGCGACTTTGCTTGCTCTTCTTGCAGGTAGATGGAGCCATGACACATCAGAAGATTTTGCGTTTTTCTTTTCAGCCGAGGTCACCAATATCGGAGGTTTGAACTCGGTACCTTCCGATTTGTAAGCGCGTAACTTACCACTAGACAAAAGTGATCACTCCTGTCCGGAGGCTGTTACTGGCTTATTTAGATTCCGCCACACATCCATCTTTTCCTGAATCTATCATTAAGGTCTCAGCACAGCAATCAGGAAATATAAAAAAAGAAAATGTTCTTTAACTCTACAGCATAAATGACTATTTACGCACAAAAAAAAAATATATCCAATACTTATCAACAGACTTTAGTTTTATTCCATAATTTTGCTCGCTCCACAAATTTTAATCCTGTAGAGACATCAAAGAATTAACATACGCTTCCCTTGTATAGACACTTTAATCATCAGTAATGTCATTGATTTGTATTTGACTTTAATTGAGCTTTGCAAACTACAATCTTGACATCAAAGGTAAATGAATTCAATAGCACCAAGGAGAAAAATGTCTAAACTTTCAAATTAAATTTTTGTTTTCAATATCCCCTTTAGCATGACAATGCCATTGAAAGTTCAATTTAAACCCAAAATCAATTTCATTGGGTGATTCACTTGTATGCAGTCTGTCATTGGAAAATAGATACCTTATACATAAAAAAGTTGAGAAAAAATAATTATTTAAATTTTATTAAATGATCAAATCTCCCAAAAAATTCTCGACTTGCATGCAGCACTTTAAGTTAATGATTCATTAAATGTAAACTATAATAAATTGCTTTCTATTTTAAGAAATAAAACACCTGATATATTTGTAAAAATTATGATGAGATATATACTTATACTATCATTGAAAGAATCAAGTTATATCTATTCTATAATTTAAAACAAGGATAGTTTTGAAGTCAATTGAAATTTTACTTAATATCTCTTAATCTATAAAATATATGCATTAGCCACTTAATAAAATAGATTTTTCCAAAATCTTAACACAAATTAGATGGCAGTTTTTACAAAACTTTATAATAAAATATATAAAAGTTAGTGTTTTAGAAATTTACTATTACTGTAATTAAAATTGCTAACAACTAAGTGGAAGTACAATTATTTTTAGAAATTCTTCACTACCACATAAAATAGCTCTAAATAATTAAGATTTAAAAAGACTAAAAAGGAATAAAATTTTAAATTCCATAATGCATAAAAATTATTCCCTCAAAATTAAGTTTCCATTCAATAGGCTGTATTAAGGAATGGTACTAAAACAAGCTAGGTAAATAATATTGTCATGTAGAAGGAATAAGGCGGAGTTATCCAATACACGATTTATTTTGTCATAGTGTTTTACATGGGCAGCACCACAACTGAAGACCTATCCAGCTGCAGTAGACCTGGTGGAGAGTTCTAGAATAACCACCAGGGGAAAGATAAACAAAAATTAAATTTACGTAATTTGCAAATGTCCATAATAATAATAAATAACGAAAATCATGATTATATTTAACAAACAAATACCTGGCAGGCTCTAACCCGAGCCACTTGCATGGTAGAGCAGTGCTCTAACCGTTCGGCCACTCAGGCCTTGGTCTCCAGGAACTTCCACCAGTCCTTTGAGTTCTGTAAGGGGAAGGCGTAGGTTTTTCTCGAGAGGGTGGAGCCAAATTGCTTCGAACTTCTTCTCCGATAATGGATTCTAAATCGCTTGGCCTGTCGTCTATACATGTTGCGATCCGTGGGAGTACTTTCTTGATTTCTTCTTTAACAATCCTTTGAATTAGATCGCTTAGATCTCCTTCATTGGCCATTGATATGAGTGTAACATTAGGTAGTCTCTCATATCGTAGCGGTACAACTAGTCTCTTTCTCATGGCATCCACTTCACGGCAAAACGTAACAAATTTATCTACTCTGCTAACTTCTCTGTTTATCAGTACCTGGTAGAGATCTTCGGCCACCCCTTTCATGAGATGCGATATCTTTTGATCTTCAGGCACATTTTTATCCACTTTCCTGCATAATGACAATACGTCCTGAACGTAAGACTCATGCGTTTCACCGGGACGCTGAGCCCTTGTCCTTAATAATCCTTCTGCAAAACTTTTTACTTCCTCAGGCCTTCCAAAAGTCTCTCAAAGTCTGTCCAATTTTTCAATCGATCTTCATTGTTGTCAAACCACAACCTTGCAGTTCCGCTTAGATAGAACACGACATTTGCAAGACATACTGTTTCATCCCAATTGTTGTAGTTAGCGATCCTCTCGTAATCATTTTTCCATTTTTCAGCTTCTTCGGTATTCAAGCCAGAGAACGAACAAGGCTCTCGTGGCAGCTGATAGGTAACATACATAGATGGGATTGATGATGTTGCCTTGTCTTCCGTTTCACCTTCCGGCATTCTTTTTACAGTTCGGACTCGGCAAGGTAGCAACCCGTATTCTGGAGGTAGCCCTTGGAGCCTTCGACTTTCTCTGATATCCGTTGCCGATGGCTATCGTTACCCGGCGCCTCCATAAAAGTGTCACGTAGAAGGAATAAGGCGATGTTATCCAATACACAATTTATTTTGTCGTAGTGTTTTACACGGGCAGCACCACAACTGAAGACCTATCCAGCTGCAGTACTTTTATAAACCTGGTGGAGAGTTCTAGAATAATTACTAGGGGAAAGATTAACATAAATTCAATTTACATAATTTGGAAATGTCCATAATAATAAATAATGAAAGTCATGATTATATTTAACAAACAAATACCTGGCAAGCTCTAACCCGAGCCACTTGCATGGTAGAGCAGTGCTCTAACTGTTCGGCCACTCAGAGCGTATCAGTTTGTTGCATTTCTCCCTCCTTAGGAGACACAGCGACCCGCTGTAGTTGTTTCGAAGGGCTTCTTGTAACAGGTCCAAAGTAAACTTGTTTAGGGTTCCTTTTGTCAAAAACAGTCCGGACTGGTTCTGTTGGTGACTTGTCTTGTTCAATGTCTTCTAAATGAAGGTCTGGGTCTTTGTAAGGTTTCATTCACAGAACATGAACCCCGTCTCTTAATTTTCGTTTGCTGCGCATACTATCACAAGGTTCCACTTCATAAGTGACTTCGGATAACCTTTTTCTTACCCTATAGGGTCCAAAGTATCGCTTTAACAATTTTTCAGATAATCCAACTTTGTGGATTGGAGTAAATATCCAAACCAGGTCTCCCTCTTTGTAATTCACTATCTGATGTCTTTCATCATAACGACATTCGCCTTTGTCTTGCGCTCTTGTTAGATGAATTTTTGCTAGTTGTCTAGCTTCTTCGGCCTTCATTATCAGGTTTTGAATGTAATCATTCGCTGATTCATCGGGAAGAAAGGGCAAAATGGCATCCAGTAGAGTATCCACATCACGTCCATGAACAAGGAAAAATGGACTGAAACCTGTCGTCTCCTGCTTTGCGGTGTTATATGCAAAGGTGACAAATGGAAGTATGTTGTCCCAATTCTTTTGGTCAACATCAACATACATGGCCAGCATGTCAGCGAGTGTTTTATTGAACCTTTCCGTGAGGCCATATGTCTGAGGGTGATATGCACTAGTTAGCAAATGATATGTCAAGCATAAATTATTTACTTCTTTAACGAGATTTGACAAAAATTATCGCCCTCTGTCGCTGATGATTTCCCTTGGTGATCCATGTTTCAGTATAAGGTCTTCTTTCAAAAACATCTGTAAAGTCGTTAAGCAACTTCAAAAGATCTTTCTGTTGCACCTCATGCAGTTCCGGGTCTAAAAGGCATTTGAATTCTTTCACCGACCGTCTAGGGTGCTTCATCTGTTTTACTTCGATTTTGTCAGCATTCTCGTTTAAAGAATTTACAAATCCATCCTCAATATCCATCATTTCGGCTATACACATGCCAGCTGGTATTATCTGTGGCTGAGAGGAACTGTTAGCAATCCAAATATCTATTTTACCATTTTGGAGTGTGGCTATTGTAGCTGGGACTTTTAGCTGTTTAGTCCATTCAAAATTCTTCATTCCTGTAACTATAACCTTTTCTAAGGCCTGTGGTCTTGAGCCAACGCAGAAATCTTTCTTATAGAGTTTCCTGGAATGACAACGTCACTGACCGTATATAAACCAGAATTTACTTCATTCATTTGGGGATCATTTGGAGAGACTTCTCCAATCTGAAGTTCACCGGATCCGCAATCAATAATGGCATCAGTTGCTTTGAAAAAGTCCCATCCCAATATGTGATCATGACTGCATTGCTGGAATACCAAAAATTCAAAAGGTTGCACCACTCCATTCAAGTTCACTCGTAATATGCATCATCCTATAGCTTCTACAACTTTAGCACAGGCAGTTCGAAGAATCGGGTTGTGTTCTGAAAACATGGGCGTCCTTAGTTGCGTGCGTAACTGTTCGGAAACTATTGAATAATCAGCTCCTGAATCAACCAAGGCATTAACGGCATGCCCATTGACAGTGACGGATACAAAGTTTTTGACTAGTTTAGCAGCCGTGTATACTGGAGGGTTTTCGTTTATTGCGGCGTTACGTCCCAAGCAGGTCGCATGCCTTAGTTTTCCTCACTGGACCTAACAGGTGAGCGACGAGATGGAGATCTTGATTGGCGGCATTGTGGATTACGTCTAGGGTACGGCAAATTACTTCTGTAACGCTGGTAATTAGATGCAGGGTCGCGGCCGTAATCAGAAAGAGAGTCAGAATCTCAGCGTTCTGACTGGTCTAATTGCCTTCTTTGTCTTGCTGCGTTAAAAATATGTCGTCTATCACGGCAATATCTAGTCATGTGACCCGGTCGTCCACAATGAAAGCAAATTGGTACGTTATCTGAAGTACGCCAAAGGTCAGTCTTCCTTCCGGTATCCTGTTGAGTTGGTCTATTTTCTTGTGGAGGTCTCGGCCTTGGTCTCCAGGAACTTCCACCAGTCCTTTGAGTTCTGTAAGGGGAAGGCGTAGGTTTTTCTCGAGAGGGTGGAGCCAAATTGCTTCGAACTTCTTCTCCGATAATGGATTCTAAATCGCTTGGCCCGTCGTCTATACATGTTGCGATCCGTGGGAGTACTTTCTCGATTTCTTCTTTAACAATCCTTTGAATTAGATCGCTTAGATCTCCTTCATTGGCCATTGATATGAGTGTAACATTAGGTAGTCTCTCATATCGTAGCGGTACAACTCGTCTCTTTCTCATGGCATCCACTTCACGGCAAAACGTAACAAATTTATCTACTCTGCTAACTTCTCTGTTTATCAGTACCTGGTAGAGATCTTCGGGCACCCCTTTCATGAGATGCGATATCTTTTGATCTTCAGGCACATTTTTATCCACTTTCCTGCATAATGACAATACGTCCTGAACGTAAGACTCATGCGTTTCACCGGGACGCTGAGCCCTTGTCCTTAATAATCCTTCTGCAAAACTTTTTACTTCCTCAGGCCTTCCAAAAGTCTCTCAAAGTCTGTCCAATTTTTCAATCGATCTTCATTGTTGTCAAACCACAACCTTGCAGTTCCGCTTAGATAGAACACGACATTTGCAAGACATACTGTTTCATCCCAATTGTTGTAGTTAGCGATCCTCTCGTAATCATTTTTCCATTTTTCAGCTTCTTCGGTATTCAAGCCAGAGAACGAACAAGGCTCTCGTGGCAGCTGATAGGTAACATACATAGATGGGACTGATGATGTTGCCTTGTCTTCCGTTTCACCTTCCGGCATTCTTTTTACAGTTCGGACTCGGCAAGGTAGCAACCCGTATTCTGGAGGTAGCCCTTGGAGCCTTCGACTTTCTCTGATATCCGTTGCCGATGGCTATCGTTACCCGGCGCCTCCATAAAAGTGTCACATAGAAGGAATAAGGCGATGTTATCCAATACACAATTTATTTTGTCGTAGTGTTTTACACGGGCAGCACCACAACTGAAGACCTATCCAGCTGCAGTACTTTTATAAACCTGGTGGAGAGTTCTATAATAACCACTAGGGGAAAGATTAACATAAATTCAATTTACATAATTTGGAAATGTCCATATTAATAAATAATGAAAGTCATGATTATATTTAACAAACAAATACCTGGCAGGCTCTAACCCGAGCCACTTGCATGGTAGAGCAGTGCTCTAACTGTTCGGCCACTCAGAGAGTATCAGTTTGTGACAATATTTTACTAAGTGACACCATGAAGAGAAATCACAATATGTACAATAAATTCAGAACCACTACAAAAGGCAAACATTTCAATGAATTTCAAACTTTCATGCTAATCTACACGAGGATTTATAGCTGTTAGATTAAAACAAAAACACAGGAACCTAATTATTTCACATGTATTGCTTTTCAACTTAACTTAAACATATCTCGACTCATAACATATAGTAGCTTTGATCCAATCTCAATAACAAACGAAAATTAAATGTAAAAGCTAGATGAATACATACCATTTTCAACTCCTTGATCTTTTTGAAATGTATTTCCATACGTTTTAGTTGGTCCAAAAGCAGGTGGGTTTTGAGGATAAGCATTGATTGCTATTGGGACAGGGGATGAATAATAAAGTCTATTAAAAATTTCTCCAATATATTCAATATCAGTCATAAAAGGATGATAAAACCAAATATAGTGATGACAATACATTATACAGTTTTTTTCACAACTTGGCAGTTTAAAATGTGAAGAAAAGATAAAATTTTTTAAAAACTGAACTAATTTAAATTCATTTTTAAAATATAAAGATATAAACAGTAAAGATGTAAGAATCAAGTATCTTTCTCATGAATGGCATTACATATTTGGTACAGGGATTTTTTTTTTACATAAACAAAAAACGCATATTTGAAATATGCATTTAAAAACTTATTAAACATTAAAAACTAGTTTGTATTATCGCAAACCTATTGGTGATTGTTATGTAAGTACCACAAACTAGTTTTTTTTAAATATAATTTTACAAGGATAAAACTTGCAAGAATTCACATCAATCATATAACATCTTTACTCAGAGAAACTTATGATGGTCAATTTATGAATAATATAGCTTACAATCAGGAGCAGGTACTGGAGTTGGAGCAACAGCAGCTGTACTAGTAGCAGCTGAAGGATAACCTCCAGCTGGAGGTTGGGAGTAACCAGCTGCAGAAGGTTGGGAATAGCTTCCCATAGGTGGCTGAGGATAACCATAACCAACAGTACCTTTACGAAAACAAAATAGCTTAATTGCAACACAACACACAATTTGAAAAAAAAATGTTTTTTTAAATCATACAAATAAAAAAATACCACACAAATTTCTTGCAATAATTATGCAACATATCATAAACAAATAAAATACCATAATTAGGATAGGCAGCTTGTGCAGCATATTGAGTGGATTGAGGTACAGCATTATACGGCATTGCTCCAGTTGAGTATGTGCTTCCACTCATAGCATTATAATTTTGATAATTGCCATATCCCTGTGCTAAAATAAAAACAAAATGAAGATAAAATTTCATTTTAATAAAATTAGATCATTAATTTCTATGTTTTGATTTTAAAAAAAATTATTAAGAGATGAGAAATACATCTTGCAAAAAATCATGTGAAAAGTTTAAGATTCTTCAATGTCTAAATAAACTTAAGTAATATACGAGTATAGTTTATTCATAATCTTAGACTTAAAAGGCTATTGAAAAAGAAATATAAATGCAATTTTTTTTTCTAATATAGCTTTCGTGCAATTTATTAACGTCTAATATTTAGTTATAAATTGTTTGACATATTTCTTTTTTCCACTTTTGATACACAAAATGATTCAAATTAGTTTCTGGAAAAACAAATGGTTTCTTTAATCCTTTATTTTATATACACTTTCTGAGTGATTTTTAGTTTAAAATTATTATTTTTTCCTTAAAATCAATTGGATGTTAAGTATTCTAAAACTGCAAAGGGAAAAAAATCTTACATTTTATTCTACTAAATATAAATTTGCTCAAAATTCTGATCATGAAGATTTTTTAAAGTTTTATACTTATGAAATTAAAAGACATTTTCTAATGTTTGGACAGACTCCCATAGCTTTCAATATGTTGCTAGAACCTACCTAAAGAGGGAGTGGCAATAAATCAAAAAATAAACGATGATGGTAGGAATCGGTAGAGTCAGGAGTCAGACTAACTTATGACATGTAATAACGTGAATGACACTTGTAAATATGTTAAGTAATTAAACTTTATATTAATCATCATATGAGTAGAATCTTGAATTACATATGATACCAATACAATAGCATACAGTATATTAAGTTTAAAAATGAAAAGTAAAATATTTACATTGAAGGGTTTTTCAAAAAAAAAATGTATTTAAAGAAATTTGAAAAGTCACATTTGGCGGAACACATACAGTTGGAAATCAAATTTAATATAAAATAAAAATAATGGGCAAATTATTGATTGTGTAATCACTAATTAAATAATCTTTCCCTCCTTATGAAATGAAAAAGTACACAGAAATCATAATAAACAAAGATTATTAGGTCTACATAATTGTACCATAGAAAAAAGATCTGAAAAGGCCATATATATTTTAATATTTAACTGTTGAAGCACATCATAATCCAATGAATTTCTCTGAGTATGCCACTAATTTTTAACTTTTAATTTAATTGACAGATGAAAAATTCCCCAATTCCAAAAAAAAGCTAGATGTTAAAAAAAAACATTATTTAGCTCTAAAATATATAAATGAGGTTTTAAAATATGAAATAAATATAAATATTAAAAAACATAAAATTTAACTAATCAAAATTTTATTTTTAGTCTTTAAATTCATTACAAATAGCTTAAATTGAATGGTAAACAATATTGCTCAGCATAATAGTCAAAATGAACAATGTCTTTCAAAATTTTTATCATTCATTAGATATAGAGTCTTGAATCCCTTTTCAACATTTTTATATTCTTATATATAAACTAGTTGTTAACCACTTATTTCACTGGGTATTTCATAATATTGTAATGACTGTATAATGTTTTTAAGCCATTGATATCTAAATCCTAGTATATTGCTTTCGATTGTATTCAAAAACATTCCTACTCCCATCACCTATTGATTTAAAAAGGACAGGACAAACTTCTAAAACAGAATTATATTTTTAACCCCCCCCCCCCCGTAACACCCATTTCTTTAGGAGTCAATTTTCACAAAATTTCTTCTCAGCAAATCTCTACTTGACAAAATATACATGTGTGTGCCAAATTTCAAATCTACAGGTCTAATAGTATCGAAGATCTCAGGATAAGTTGCTTTTTTCCTATACATTAAACATGACTAATCAGCATTAAGAATTTGAAAAAAAAATAAGAAAAACCTTGCATTCCATACGGTTGTGCTGGTTGATTCCAACCAGCTTGATATCCAGGTACAGGTCCATAACCACCAGGTCTCATGATACCATTCTGATTTCCACCATATGGTTGGCCTGGAGTACGCCTTTGATTACTTTCTCTCGGCTCAGCTCGTTTGCACTCAACCTTGAAAAGAAAAATTCAAAAAGTTAAATTAATAATTCACGTAATTTTTTTAATTACTCCAGTTTGTCTTACACATGTTGTTCCTCACATAGCACATACAAGTTATATAAAATTGATGCAAATGAAATTAAAATTAACTTAATGAAGCACAAACACATATTGACCTAGTATAATTTACACATTTCATTTCGATGCAGTTGGTGTACTAAAAATGTCAAGCATTCAGCTTGGTTCAAAGTTAGCTTTTAAAAGATCAAGAAAAAGGACAGTAACAATTTTACACTTTTGTAGTATTTTGAATTCATTACATTTAAGAAAAGTACTATCACTAATACAACAGTAATGAGTTGCGTACACAAAAAAATAATGCAGTCAAATTCTGATTTTGAAGCTAACATCTAAGATGAAACTAATAATAAATCAATTAGTTAAGAATCCTATATCAATCCATGAATAATAATACAAATCACTTTCACACAATTTTGTACTTACAGTTTATAAATTAAACAAAAAATGCATTGATAAAAATGTCATTTAGAGACATATGAAAACACCACTAATAGAAGTAAACGAAACTCAATTTCTAAACTGAACTAGAATTCTTTATATAAAAGTTCATAACTTCTACTATTAGCACACAAATTGAAGACAAGTCTATTAATCATATACATAACTACATCAAAATAATGGTTACTTTTGCAATTAGCTATAATTTATAATGAATCCTGATGTCTAAAAAAAGTGAATATATTCTTATGAATGTAATAATAGACTGCAATCAAATCACACAATATTTGAAAAAATATGAAAACAAAAATTCTGAAAATCATTGATGACTTATGCAATTATATCAAGTATTCTAGAAAGCAACGCTTAGTTGAAACACAGTTGAGTGTATTTACACACATTTTCCACAATGCTTAAAATATTAATTTTCTCACTTATATCAGTGATGAGAAAATCTTTTAAGAGTGGAGCAGAAATAAAAGGAAAAATTTTGGCAAGCCAAAATAATTAAAAAAGATTCAGTAAGCTAAAAAATTGTACATTTTGAAAGTTCTGTAATATTAATACAATTAATTTAAAAAAATCCTCATTAACTAGTTTGAACTGATCTAATGGTAACACTCTGTACCAGATTTGAGAAAGTCTGTATGGAAAAAGACTTACAGAATTCTAATTTTAAGAAATTGCGAAACAACCGTTTGTAGTTACTTTCCGTTACAATTCAATAAATTTATGTTGCAAGTATGTTCTTACTACTTAATAGTCCACATAAAAGGAATGTTGAGAACCCCCAAGTCTAAACCAATAGCACTAAATTCTTTGTTCAAATTCAAGGTGAAAGTTTTCACAGATCATCTTTATAGCTTTTAAGCATGTCTTCATTTACTGAGGCTATTGTATTTAACCTCAGGAAGTTAGACAAATCATTTTTAGCTGATCAGCAAATGTAGCAATTTGTTGTATAAAACCTTTGAGAGGGCTTCAGATTGTTAATGTGACAGATATGATCTGTAAAAATTGCAAAGTAACAAAAGCCTTGCTGTCTCTTCCAACATTTCACACAACACAGATCACTGTTATGGAAGAATACGATCATCCAGTTTCCAAATATGTTTGAAGACCTTCAAATATAATACACTTTACTTTTAAGTAATACAGAATATACAAATTGTATAGATTTAAAAAAATCTCAAAACTGTTTAGTAATTATAAGCTTCAAGATTACATCCGAGAACAGGGTTCATATTCAAAAATTTCACTTAGGACATGATGTACAACACAAAGAAGAAAAAAACAATAGTATTTCAAGGACATTTTTATTAAAGATTCCAACAAATTCAGTTCTTTTTCTCGGCCATACTTCATGTTTCTCACTGATCATAAAATTACAAATGTTTGTAACAAAACTATTTGTTCAACTTCAAAGATTGAACTTCTAAAATGTAGTTTGCAAGTACTTTATCATCCTTTGTTATTGGTGCACACATTCTAATTCTGGGAATTCTAGATTAACTAAGTTTTTATACTGGTTTTTGCACAAACTATTACAACTATATTTTGTACATGCAAACAATATTTAAATTCCTAAGAAAATGTTTACACATGCAAAGAATGGAATGTCTTTACATTAACTTTTTGGGAGTAAAAAATCCATCAAATTTAAAATTTTTGTACTTTAAATTCAGTGATGAGCCAGATAGAAATTCCTGGTGGGCCATATTATGTAAATGATGAGCTGTAGTTTCTCCACCAATCATTTACACTATGTGTTGGTTTATTACCCAACCTAACTCAAAGCAAATGCAAGTTTTTTAAAATCCTACATGTATGTGCAATGACAAGATACAAGGCAAAGCAAGAGAAAGAATTGCCAATCTTAAGATGTGTATGGGGAAAAAAAGTCACATACTCATAACAGAAATACTTAAGTTGTCAAATAATTGAATGTACCTCTATTTGAATATATAGCTCATTATCAAGGTTCTTATGAAACATGTAGTAAGCTTAAAAGAGCAAGATTTAAGTACGGATTCGTTCATTTGATGAAGGTTGACAAAAGGCTTTGATATTCAGCCTATTTGTTTATCTTGAGGACCAGAGACTGATTCAATTAAGGTACCTCTTGAAAGGGTTAGTTGATAAATATCCATATTTCTTCATGAAATAATTCTATTGAAAGATTAACAGAACGAGTTCTGTTAATCTTTCAACAAACAAATACACAGGTCTTATCTAGCTTGTAGACATCAAAGCATTATAACAGATACATTAAGGCATTTTCCCCCTTTCACCTTTATATTCTAATATTTTAATTAAATTATATAGTTAACTAAATTAACACTAACAAATGGCTTATACATGCCAAGTTGCTGTCAATATTTTTTTGCTGTTGTAGAGAAATTGATAATCATTGAATACTGTTTTCATTTTTTTAAATTGCTAGCAAGATGCTAGATAACTTTTTAAATTTTAAACATTTGCTACACATATTTATAAAGGGATGTCTAATTAAGAATTTACTTTAACCCTCCTATATTATCGTCAATATCATTATAAACATTGATTGATAACATGTTTCTTTGGCAAATTTCTCATTCATGATCAAAGCTATTAAAAGTATAACTTGCAATAGATCACATGATATTCATTCATCATATCCAAGAAGAAGTTTTAAAAAGAAACTACTTATTTCAACAATTTTCATCACTCAGAGAGAGAAAAATAAGTAGAATTTATACAGGAAGTATGTTCTTTTTCACTAATTTCAAACAAGAGCTGATGTATTTGAAACAAAAACAAAAACTTCTATGAAACAATGTTTTTATCGTAAATTAATAAGGATTTTAATAGCTTTGACTTTGAAAATGGATACTTAATAAGCTTGACATTTAATCTGGAACTTTTATTTTAAGAAAATATGAATCATTTCATTACAACCATTCATATAGAAAATTAACATATAAAGAGCAGAATAATAAAATATATATTACAAGTAGAATTATAATACTTACCTCAGTTAAAAAAATACTTATTGATAACTGTTACATCTGGAAAAAATGTATTACAAAAATTTTCATATAAAAAAGATAGTATATCGAACATATATTCCAAGGGCAGCTGAGAATGTAGCAAACTCTTTCTAAATAAGTTCAGTAAATTATTAGTCGAGTAATTTTTACAGATAAATAAACTTTGTATTTTCTCCCTCTTGTGTTTACCTATTGATAAAAACATTTACATCAATATATTAATGTACATTAAATGCCTAAGAAATTAGTTTTATTTTTAACATTTTTTAGAATCAGTGAAGAAATGGGGGAAAAGAGAAGGGAAAGGCAGAGGAGCACAATGCATCAGAATTAAATATGTTTTTTGATACATAGATACAACATATTTATCATGCAATTGTCAAATGTATTGACATAAAAAACAGTAAATATTAATAGTTTCAAGCTTTTAACAAAAAAATTAAACTCTAATCAACATGTCAAATTTATCAACTTCTTTTCAAAAATGTATGGGGAAAAAACCATAATTGATCAAACATGTCACTTTGAGAATTCTATGATCAAAATATTAATTGAATCCTTTTGTAACAATAAGATATGGTTTAATTCAGTTAACATAATTTTGAGTGCCATCTAAAAAGTATCTGACCTTGAATTTTTTTTATGTACACCCTTGTAATGCTAGAGAGGTGCCACTTAGCACAGTGGAAAGAAAGAGATAACTGATAATTCAAGAACTATCTTCCAGCCAACAAATGAGGAGCTGCAAGAAATGTTCATTGCATTTTTTTTTTTTTATTTCTCTCCAGATTAGTGAAAGACACTGCATTAGATTTCATCAGAAACTTGGCAATTCTCAAATCGAAGTAATCTGTAATCTTTGGCAGGTGATTTGAGAGAATACTATGGAGTAACATAAATGGAAAAGTGGTTCAACAGATTAAAAATGGCAGCACATCAGCAGAGAGTGATCAGCATTTTGATAGATCACAAACTACTTGGAATGCAGCTATCATTGAGAAGGTGAACAATCTGGTAAAAGGAGATTGGAAACTTTTGTATGGTCAAATGACAAAGAAATTGGTATCAGTAAAAATTGCACACAAGCAATTTTACAAATTAACTGTACAGTGATTTGAACACATGCAAAGTGACTGTGAAATCCAAGCTGCAGAGGGCAGAACAGGAAGACATATTGGTGAAACATGGAATTCCAGTCATTTTCCAATTCTTGTACTCTTAAAATATGGGATCATTGTAACTTCTGATCTTGTAATCCCTGTTCTTCCAAAATTGTAGAAGCCATTAAAAGGATTCCATTTTGAGACTGAGTTAAGATAATACATCAGGAGAACATAATGGCGAAGATGAATTACCATTCTTAAAGCCTTCCAGAAATGGTTTTGGCAGTGATAGGAACAGTGAACTAAGTGTGTGGAGGTAGAAGAGACTGCTTTAACCCTTAACGATCGGATAATTTTGAGAAAACAGTCCTAAAAGTGCCTATTTTTTTATTGAAGAAAATTATATAAAATTAAGTACATGTTCAATATATGTATTCATTTTTTATGTTTAGATTAATTTTTAGCTTGAAATACGAAATTTAGTTTTTTAATTAAAGCAAACATTTAGGGTTATAATCACTGAATGTTGGCTTTCCAACAAAGAGAAATTTTTAAAAAAACATGTGTTTTAAACATTAAATGAATTTTATTACACTTTTGCATAATATAAATAAACATTAGTAATTTTTTTATGAGATAAGTTTCAAAACTTGAGATGCAAAGGCCAAAATCACAAACTGGACAGTAGTGCCGAGTTTCCTTTCTGAATCTCTTAATGTTTTCATCTCTTTTGGAACAATAAACTTTGCATTCTCTTGATGGTTGCCACTTCTTATGAATTGGAGGTATCTGTATAATAAAATGTCTTTTAATCAATGGTTGGGGTATTTTCCAAATTCGGCGGCTTCTTTTTGCAGTGGTTTCTGATATAGAATACTTTTCAATAAGTTCATCTACTAAAGATAAATGAACATCAAATGTGATTTTTTGCCTCCTTGTTTTTTATAAATAAGGTACTAATTCAAAAGAGTTTGATCTAAAAAATAAAATATTTTCTAATAGTACTTCTTACCTCATTCTCTAGCAATTCCGTAATCTCCGATATATTACTCTACAATGTATACTGCTGATATTTTTATTGCAGTCAGAACAAAAAAGTACTAAAAGTACAATCCAATTTACTTCCTGACTAACTGTTATAATATATACAATATTAAAAAATATATTTATTTTTTTATCACTTTTCCCCCAGAAATTTTACCCACGTGTTTTTACGAATAGCGCAACTGAGTACTTGACCTAAGATTAAAAAGTTGTATCACTAATATATATGTTTGTTGTGTTGACATGAGGTTTTTTTTTAAAGAAATTATCGATAAAAACGTTAAAAATAATCTGGTGTATAGATTAAGAAAAAAAAACAGTATTCCGGGCTTAAGAAATAGATTGTTTCAAGCTTTTACGGCAAGTTAGTTTTCAACACTCCAGCCCGGAAATATCACGGGCACGAGGAGTAGAGAGGGAAATTTCACCCTGTGAATTTGACGGGAGCGAGAGGCAAGGGATTAAAGGAGATTAGAGTCCAACCCCACCATTTTAAGCCTGGCTGATGTGTCTAGTGGTCTAGGTAACAAATTCATGGCCGGCGTGTCATCAGTTTGAATCTAGTACCACTTAAGACCAGCCGTGTAAAAGGGCAATGCACGTTAAATCTGTCAATGCTCAAATGTCCACCCATTGGTGTGGTGCAAAATTTAAGAGAAGGGGGTAGGCATAGCTCTGGTGTCATCCTCGTCACTTGGCCATGGTTCAAAATTATGAGATCTGTCACCAAAAGCCCTCAAGTAGCTGAATAGTGTGACATTAATATTCACTCAATCACCCACCTGCCTACTATTTAAGCAATATATTTTTTCAGTCACAGGTCAGAGATACTTTTTAGATTTTACTCACATGAGTATATAATTATTTGTCAGTAATGTTATATATAGTATCAATTAGAAATTAAACTACTTTAAAAAATTCAGTAAATGAGATGAGCAAAAAAAAAAAAAAAATTGAGCAGTGGCTTTATTAATCACTTTATCTTTATTTGATTTTTATTTCTAAATCTAATTGCCCTAACTATTCATGTATGACTAATTTTAAAACTATTTATAAGAATTTAATTTTGATTAAAACTTTTAACGGATCATAAAAATTAAAGCTTCCATACTTAACAATTAAAGAGGAACTGATCAGTCAAATTTAAAAATTCTTTCAAATAAACTTAAACTGTATGACTTTTGAAATTTAAATGATTGGTAGGATTAGATAAATGTCACATCACTGGTACATAAAGGGCTTGTAGTGAAGGACTTTGTAATTCTGAATTTCATTAAATGACCAAGATGACATTTGAAATTGTACCCTTTTCTCCCTTCTAAATGAACACAAAGTTACACTTTAAAATGTGAAACAAATGTAGATACAAATCTGAGCTAAATTTTATTATAAAAACAAATTAAGTTATAAATTCAAGCAGAAGAGTAACAGGTATTAATATTATAATATGGATTTCCTCGATCATATTTTATATTCTTTACTTGTAAAACTTATTGTCTAATAATGTTGCAATTACATTTTTCATGAATTTTACACTTTTTGAATCAATTTCGCTTAATTAGATATACATACATTTACAAGTAAGGATTGCATGAATTTGAAGTATTAAAAATTCAAAACAAAGTTAACAATCTTAAAATTAAAAGTGTTTAGAACCCAATTGTACAATTTAATTGGATATAAGAATTTTAAAATATATATATAAATTTTAATAAGTTTACAGAGATTTAACGTTTTCTTCAGAAATTTAAAATTAATTATATTACAGATGCTTATAATTATCCATACAGATGGTAGACAAAATAATGGAAACCCTGAAGAACCTTATGTAAATTTTTAGCATGATTTAGTGGTACATTTACAAATAGACAAGCTTTATTTTAGAGTTATTTGAACTTTATTTAGAATGTTTAGAATTTTGATATAATTTCTAGAAAACCGAGGTTATTGGTGCTTACCAAGCAGGGCTTAAAACAGTCAAAATCATGGGTGCAGGAGGAATTGCTTAAAATCATGGTTAGTTATGAAAAAAAAATTGTGTTGCTTTATGGATATAGAGTGAACAGGTCGTTGAACAAGAATTCACAAGCAAAGACAAACTATTAGCCAAAAACATGCATCCAGGGTGACTTTTTTCAACTTATATTTAAATCTTCTGTTTTTCAGCATATTTGCAGCAAAAATAAAAGATTTAAATATCAGGGGGGGGGGATCATTTTTCAAGCAGAACAGTTTGCCAGGAATTTAACAATTACATTTTTATGATCTTGCAGCAA
>BMAO01014860.1:0-81820 GCA_019973975.1 Trichonephila clavata | reverse complement strand
ATTGCGACTTGCTATTTAATGTTATTTTAGAAATATTCTTGTCCGAAATAGTCTTTGATCTATATATATATAAATGGATGTTTGTATAGATATGACTTCACTTCACGCCAATACCGTTGCACCGATCATTATGAAAATTGTCATGTACAGTAGAGCGTCGTTTATCCGAATGTCTATTATCCGGGAGCGTCAAAAATCCGAACTAAAGTCCGAATACGTTTTCGAACAGTCCAATGCTCAACAGTTGTTTCGTGTGAGGCCAAAAGTGACGGGAAAACCCAAGGTGAGGGATATTTGGGGAATTTCAGTTGTGTGATTTGGTAAACATCTGCATGGAGCGGAATATTAGCTCAGTTTGTTTCCAAGTGAGGGGGTGTATACGTGCCTTTTTGTTGAGTTTTGTTGATGTAAAAACCTGGATGGCATACGATGCAGAAGACTGTGGATTTCAAATGTTAAGTGATGACGAGATTGTGACTTCCGTGCAAGAAGAATCCAGCCCTGTCGACGATGAAACGGATGAAGACGAGGACAACAACAGCGAAAGTAGCAAATTCTGACGAGTTTTTTGCGTTAGAGACAGCTATGGAGTGGTACGAACAACAATCAGTGCTGTTCTACTCAAATATTGCTGCTGAAGAGAATAAGAGACCTTGCAGTGAAAAAACGAAGGTGTGCAATGGTACAGCGAAAAATAAGAGATTATTTTCCCCAATCAAGGTAAAGTTGCGACATTTTGCACCTATTTGGCTTTTTCTTCAAGCATGTTTCCCGCATGTGATGATTTTTACTATTTGTATAGTGTCCAGTATCATATACAGCCTGGATCGCATTCGGTTTTCGGTTATCCGAACAATCGCGTATCCGAATGGTGTCCGGTCGCAAATTGATTGGGATAAACGACGTTCTACTGTTTATGTATTTTTTTTTCTGGAGAAGGTGTTTGTGCTATCCTCTTTGTTGCAGCTCCCCACCAGGTGGCACTACAGCAAAACAACTTCAACACTGTTCAATCCAGCGCCAAGTTGCCAACGTGGTCGCCAAAAATGATGCCGGCTTGACTCTATCATCAACATTTCGCTATGTTTCCATTGAATTGCCATTATAACGTAAGGAAAGGCGTTGCTTGCGAATATTACAATTTTAATATTCGCAAGCAATAAAGCAATAAATACAACAGAAAGTAGTGTTAACATATTACACATCCAGATGCAAATTATTTACACTATTTTAAGCATTTATTACACAAAATTTGTAACAATGTTGCTAGTGGAAATCAGCTTAGGAAGATGTTTTCGAAAAGAGTTACAAATAAAAAAAAATCCTTTTTGTCAGCTATTAGACTTAGATATTATTTATTAGCTATTTTTATCAGACTTAGAATTTAACAAATATGGGTTTTTTTGTTCATCTGAGGTATGAAAAAGCTTTTTTTTTTGTTTAATTTTTCAATTCGCCCGTGCGAAGAACGGGTATACCAGCTAGTGATTTGATGTTTTTTTTTTACTGACGACAATTTTATCCTTCCATTTTAAATGTTTTGATTGAATCGTTCTAGCTGAGCTCTGAATCGACAACAACAATTTGGAGTATGATTCTTACGGAATTTTCCCGCCAAGTTGGCAATCCTGCCAACCAAAAAGAAATAGCAACCCTACTGGAGTGGCTTTTTTTATAGTTTTTTAGATAGTGGTCAGTTTTAGCCCTAACAGCCGATTTAAAAGCTTAGCAGCATTTTGTGAAATTTCTGGCGCCAAAAAAGTTACGGTTTTCAACTAAGACTTTACCAATATTTGAACTGATTTTTTTAATAATTTCACACTTCGTTGTTGGTGAAGGACCACTCAATTTTACTCTATTTTGGAAGGCGATACATTCTGCATAGAATTCAAACATGGTCGAACATATGGACAGCAGGAAAAAACAAAAACACGTCAAGCCAAAAGCGATTTTCTCTCACAATCCAAGACCTCCAGCTTCTCAAAATCAGAAGGTTCTCGAATGTTCTACAGAATCACACGATTTAATCTTTGTATGATAATTGATTAAATCCATCTGAATGACACAAGTGAAAGAAACGTTAAATCCTAGTTGAATTTAATGATAGGGATTTTTTTTAACTATGTGGTTGCAGTTAATTCGCGACTCCCATTAAAAAGGTAATGAATGAGAGAATCACGGATAACTAGAAGTCTTGTAAGGTTCGAGACAAGTTAATTAAAAATAAAGCACTCTTAGCAGAATTAGAAAGGAAAAATATTTTTATTTTTGTCGCTAACACTAAATTAAAAGAATTTAAGAAACACTCTTCAATTTTTGCATCAGTATACGATTTCATATGATTACCAATAATATAACAAACTTCATAAGATGACTTTGTTGCTACTGTGACATTACTACTGACAAAACACTTTGTTGCTTTTGCTAAGAATGTTCAATGAAGCCTAATTATCACCCTCTTGAAAGAACAAAAGTGCCATTTAGTATTTTTTAAATACAGAACTTTTTAAATCAAACAATTTCACTACAAAACAGTCAAGCTCCAAATCGTTCGAATATTTTTCGCTTGCTAGGTATGAAAGACCGTTCAAAATTAGTTCCACCCTTAAAATTGTCGCTGCTCCACTGCTGTCTGTTATCACTAACACTAACCTAACCGTAACCACAAATAGAAAAAGAATATCAATTCGCAGCCGTACGACATCGACAGCAAAAAGGCAACATTGATGTATTTGATTTACTGTCAAAGAATTTCCCACCAAATTTTTAATACATTGTCTTAAATAAAAGAATTCCTCAGAGTAATGGGTAATGACCGGACCACTTAAAAAGGCTCGGAGGACCGCAGGTTGAGTATCGCTGATTTAAGCACTGACTTTTAGATATGCGAAGTTGGAGGAGAGTAGTTGAGAACTAGTCACGAGTTAGTTTTCGAGTAATTTCTGAATGATCAAATAATGCTAATTGGCGATTTAGTCAATAACATAGAGATTAATAATAAGGACCGAAGATCGTACAACTAATAACGGAATTACGGTGAATATAAGACCGTAGACGTCTTAAGTATTTGCAGATTAAGTATTCTCAAATATTAAGTATCCTTTGGCCCGTGTAGTTGCTCCTATATTTAGTAGTACTGTGCATTTCCACCCTGAGTTGTTAATTTAAGTGAAAGAAAAAATAAATTATAATTTGTACTGATTATGGTTGTTCTTTTTCTCCCCCCCCCCCAAACACCAAAAAGCGCATCGCGTTTATTACATTATTAAAAATTCAAAAACCTTTTATCTCTCTCTCTCTCTCTCTCTACGTTATAAACTTTTATAGGCATTTTTCGAAATACATTTAAAAGTTCTTTTAAACAATTTTGTGTTTTCTCTTTATGTAATGACAACTTTTTACGTACAATTTCCTTCATATACCGTTATGGTAAATTAATTTCTATCCCCCAAATCACCAGCTTCTATTTGTGTACTAAAATGTAAATTTTTTTTTTTTTGTGTTGCGGAATGAATTCGACAATTGAATAAAAAATAAATAATAATGAAATTATTGCATATGGCAGAAATAATCTTTTGCATTTTGTTAAATTGGAAATTCCATTCCTTACAGTCTTTTTGATTAATATTATGTATAATTAAACAAAGGGGATAATTAATTTTTATTTATGCTTAAGTATAATCAATAGCAATTTGGAATAAGGAAATGTAAGCACTATGCACCCCTCTTCTAAATGGTAAAATTATCCACGATAGATATACTAAGTATTTTCCCACACATAAATATATCCATATTTTATACAAATATAAAGCATTAAAATGTATTTCGTTTCCTCCTTTTTGCGAGGTTATGAACCCCAATACGAACAAGGAAAGCAATACGCGGAAGCCTAAAGATCTACAAACGATTACCGCTTCTTCCGAGAGAGAGAGATCGAACCACTATTAAACAATTAATTCAATCCATTCTTCCTGGAGCTAAATCCAGGAAGTATTCTCTCCTTTTCAAACCCTCGCTTTATTGATTAAGCTCTTTCAAGACCCCAAACCTCCATGACTCTTAATTTGCATTAGGATTCGAAGGACCATTGAAAACAATTTGTACAAAGGACAGTTTTGCTTGATGCAAATTTAGACTCGCGTGCTAAGATCGAAGATAACACTTCTAATGCGGTGAATTCTGGAGATAGCGTGTTCTTCCTAAATCCATCGTCATAATTAACGTTTCTGCTTTGTTTTTTATAAATATTTTTAGACTTGACGAATCTGATAGATTCTCCAACAAGGAAACCCATCAAGGGGAGCTATTTTATTTGCCCATAATTGTCCCAGCAACTTAGAAGTTTCAAACCAATAATCTTCTTCAGTTGAGGAATTGTAATTAAGCGGGATTATGTCCTTAAAGTTGGTTCCTTTTTGTAGAAATCAACTTTGAGTATTAAATGTGGTCGTTAATACCCCCCCCCCTCTCTCTTTCTATCTGCTGGGAAGATTTCTCTGCCCAGGTGTTTAACATACATCGATTGTTGATTTACCCAAGCGTCAATTAGTTGAGTACCATTTTTTTTCTTTTCTTCCAGCTAAGCCTTGTTTTATAGCCTTTGTTCTTGCTCTTAATAGCTTGACTAGTGAAGGAAGACTAATTCCACAGAAGTGTGCATGGAACATTGCTAGAATCAAGACTTGTTGGTAGAGGGGATTTTTTTTATTGCTTTGAATATTTTTTCTTGATTTCTGAGGAGATAAAAAAAGATTAATGACGATTTGAAAGGACATTAGGTATCACCCATGGCTAACTTTTCAAGCGTAATAGATATTGGTTTTTAAATAATCACTGATTTTTTTTCTTTCGAAAATTGATATTTCTATATACTGTACAATAATCTTAAAGTAGTGCTTTTTTTTTATTTCCTATAAATTGCTTAGGATTATTAATCTGTATTTAGTGGTTTTTATATCAACAGTGTTAAGTATAGTGGAAAGCAAAAAAACTTAATTGCTATTGTAAAGGCAATTCGTTGACTTGTTAAAAAAATATTATTTATAAAACCTACTTCTTTTTTTAAAAAAAATCATCTCTAATTTTTAAGTTTTTTTAAGAAACTGTCAAGGAATTGTTATTTTTAAAAATAATTGTGCATTTACAAGTGTTTAAATCTACACTCTTTTTCCTTTGCTGTTCCCAAAATTCAAACTTCCACATTATACGCAAACAAAACGAAAAAAAAAATGTTTGTGTGTTTTGACCACACGAAAGAAGTGAAAATTTCTGATTTATTCTGTACATGCAGTGGCGCACACAATGGGGGTCCGGACACCCCCCAAAGCCCTTGATTTTTTTGATTGATGATAATTCTATGAATATATTTAACGTAAAATTTAATTAAGTATGTTATTAATTAATGCTAATTATTTATTCAAAAATTTATTTTTTACTGTTTTTTGTTAACAAAATCAGAAGAATCAATTGGTGTTGTCTTGAGGTATGATACGAGTTGAGGGACTTTCAACCATGGACCTCCCCCCCCCCCCTGAAAATTTTTTGTGTGCGCTACTATGTACACGAGTATCCAATTGCTCAGAAGTACTATGTTTTCTTTTAGGACATTTTCACGGTTCATTTTTTCGTGCCATTCATCGCGGTATTTGTTTATTTTATACATTTTCTGTAAAGGGCAATGTTTAAATGTCAATTAGTCTGATTATTGAAAAAATTTGCACGCGTAAATTACTTTTTTAGATTATATTTATGTTATTTATATGTTTCGGTACCCTTCTTACGTACTATCGCAACAATACCAAGTTTCCAAATAACTCGCCAAATTAGCAAACGCGCTGAATTGGTGCTTCCGTTAATATAATGTCGCCAATGTCGTTGCGATAATAAGTACGTGCCTTTTCTTATATAACGCCGTGTTGTATGTAAGGCTAGGAAAAATTATGCTCTGAGAGCCGTCTACTTTTCTTAAAATTTTCGAAGAAAGCAAGAGAAGAGGGTTCGTACTTTTTCACAATTAACGCTTTTATTTTCTCCTTATATTAGCTGTCATCACTAATATAAACCAAAATATTGGCAACTTTCTCGCCAATTAACTTCATCAAAATTTCGGATTTTACTTCTTTTGGCACATTTTTGCGCTTAAATGCTCTTTCTACTGAATCAAAAAATAGGTCCCATGTTTCGTTTCTTTTCTTATATATATCTTCTATCTCCTACATAAAAATAATCTTTTTTTTTCTTTTGTCAATTATTTTCGTTTGCCCTTCTTTTCTTCATTCGCTGAAGTTGAGTAGAAGTGGGTTGCATGGCAGTAATATTTAAAAAAAAAAGAAAATACAACTTTACGGGGAAAATGTGTATGGAATTTTTACTTAAAAAAACAGCAACACACGCCAAAAAAGTTTTCAATTCATAACTAAACGACACGAGTACGACTTCCGACTAGAGCCGACGAAAACCGAGTAAACGTAACTCACCCGAATCTGATGCTTCATTTAGATTCACTCTTCAGCAAAACGTGCCTAAAGAAGTTATCACTTCAAAAATCACAATTATAATGTTTGAATTCCTAAATATGACGTTAATTTATGTATTTAAGCTTATTACTCATATTAATTTAGAACTATTTCTTGGTCCCTTGAAATATTCGTAGTTAAAATGTTGGTGTTGGGAATGCAACGTAACACATTTGAATGCAACATAAAAATGTTTTTTGTTGTTTTTATTTAAAAATTAGATGCTAAAACGTATAATTTATTATTTTTTAACCGGTATGATTCTTTTACTAGAATAGCCCACTATGTTAAAAAATACATTGAAGTCTGTCTGAAAGCAATATACTGTTACTTAATTTAGTAGTAATAACATACTCTAAGTATTTATTGGATATCTCTTAACAGTATTAATAAGCAATTATGAACCACTTGAACTCTTTCTTTGCCTTTTATCTAAAAAAGTGCGAAAATTAAGACAATAAGCCTGCTAATAAGCTTTCAATAAAAAAAGGTTCAATTAAATTAAACACTTAATTTTTACTACCATATTTATTCGAATTTAAGCCGCACTTTTTTTCCAATGTTAATGCTACTGAAAATCAAGTGCGGCTTAGAATCGAAGGCATAAAAAATTGGTTGGATGGGGAAATTGAACATGAAACTGAATAGCAGTAATTGCAGGTTCATGCATGCATTTAAAAAATTTTCATACTAGTAAAATAAATTAATTATTCACTTCTTATTAGTCCTCGTTTTAAATTTTAATTTTGTATGAATACCGGTATCATAAGTCTTTTACCCTATTTTTTTTTCAAAACGTGCGGTTTGAATTTGAATAAATTAGTTTTTTTTAATTCTTTATTTATTTTCCATATTACTTGCAAAATGGACAATTCTGTCTTTAAACTAATGATATCTCTAATCCTGTGCATTATAAAAAAATTCTATAAATTCCGTTGGAAAGGTGGTCGAGGGCATATTTTACCCGTAAAATTGAAAATACTTCCTAAAGATTTTTTCCTTATGTACGCGTTATAATGATATATCTAAAATCGCTGCTAACAAGAATTCTATTTTTACAATATTCTTTACAATGTTTTTTAAAAAGCCTTCACCATTTTTTTTATTTATATCTTAATGTATCTACTAACATATACAGTATAAATTAATGAATACCCTTCATACGTATATGTCATTTTGATTAGAAATTGTCAGTTTGTGCTTCAGCTTTTATAATGATAATTTCTCGCTTTATAACGGTTATGTTAAATCTAGGTTAACACACATTAGCAGATTAAATCGAAAATGGACCACCTTACTAGAGAAAATAAGCTGAACTGTAAAGTTAATATAGAACATTCGGCTGTGAACATGCTTACCGGATAACACAACATGAAGACGAGTCCATAATTTATTCTCTCGTCTGACTCATTTTTTTAGTGTAAAATAATACAAAATGTCTGTTTAAAGATAATAATCAGATTAATAATTAGCAAAAATAATTTTAGATGGATGTATCAGATATTTAATGCTCTGAAAATAATGATTTCCGTGCTTCGAACAATTTCATACAATTCTTAATTTAGAATCTTCCTTCTTTGATTATTTTTGTCTGATTAAATCTGATACGATTTATTTTTGTAAATTCATTGAACTAAATATGCTTTATCTGATATCTGTTTGAAAATTACAAGAACTAATGTATACATTTTTTTTTATTTCAGTATCTTTTGAATAAAAAAAAATGTTTTTTTAAATTTTATTGTTGTATTTTTAATCTTAATTTATTGATCTTTTTTTTTTAAAAAAAAAATATTTTTAATATCGTTTGGTTTGAAAACTTTAAATGTTGTGATAGCCATACGATTTTGCTTATTGATTAAATGGTTTTAACAAAATAATACTCCTAAACAATAAAATTTCATACACTTTTTTACCTTTTTCCTCTTTTGCACTTGAATTCGTTTATTATTATTAGGGATTACGTTACTGCGATTTTCAGATATCTAAGAAAATTGCGCCTTTTTTGCAATTTTGTTGTTTATAATTTCAAAACGAAGTTATAAAGGAATAAGGTGTTTTAGACATAAAAAAAAATTCATTGGTTCTTAAAATTTATATTTCATAGATATCTTTCATGTCTGCAGATTTTGACTTTTATCAAAAGACCACATATTAAGTTATAAAATTCTTTCAAAGTTATGTGCTTAAGAATATCGGATTTAAATATTAAATTACATTTTTATATTTTGGAGGGATAATAGCCTTTGTTGCTTCTATCCCACAAAACCTGTAACCTGTATATTTTTGTCTAATACTTTGATATTGTTTGATTTTAATTATAAAATAATAAAGATTTATATATGTGGTAATGCATTCCAATTTTTGAAATATAAATTAGTTATGTGAGACTTATCTTACAATGTGTGCAATAAAAAAAATCGGGAATATTTTTTTGGTACTTACGTATTATCTCAACAATGTCAACGTTCAATATAACTCGCCAAGTTGGCAACCTCGATTTCGCATATGTTGTACGTGCTGAATTGGCAACCATGCGTTTCATTTCATTTTATGTCGCCAATAGGTTGCGATGATACATGAGTACCGATTGGAGTTTTTATTATACTGGATGACATATTTGCTCAAATTTCTTGAATGCCTTCAACTAAGAATATGCTAAGTCAGAAAAAAAATAACATACAAAAAACGTATATACGTGCTTCTGTCATAAATCCAAATCAAGATTTAGGATTTAATATAAATTTTCTGTGGAACAGCTTATTTATTTTCCTATTATATTTTTAGAAACTTTAAACCATTATTTACAGAAATTTATGAAATGGCAAGACTCATTCCCTCAACTTAACCCATAAAAAATACACATTTACAAAGAACAACTTAAGAAATAAAACAAAATGTAATTTTTGAAGCAGTGAAACGAACATCAAGATAAAAAAAATAACCTATCCAGTTTGAAAAAAAATATAGACTGCGGGTTAGTGATTCAAAAAAAAAAAAATATCGTCAATCTATTAAAAGGGTTACCAGAGCAAGTTTATTAAAATAAAACAGTTCTCTAACCAAAACGTTCGCCAAATTTTTGGCGAGTATTTTATATTTTAACTAACCCTATGTTTTATATCGACTTTTTTAAATTCATGAAATGGCAAGGACCACTCAACCAGTTAACCCATAAAAAGATACACATTTACAAAACGTAATCTTTGAAGCAGAAACAGAAACCTAACTATTAAAATTCAACTTAACCATATTATAAAATGAAATATAGACTGCAGATTAGCGATTTTTAAAACAGATCGAAAAATACCATGATGGTTGCTAAATCCCCAGCATTTTTTTAAAAAAAAGAGGAAGTGTTGTTAATAAAATGAAATGTAATCTTTCAAGCAAAGAATCTGAAAACCAACTGTTAAAATTTAACTTATCCAGTTTAAAATGAAATGTAGACTGCAGGCTATAGTGAATTTTATATAAAAAAGATCGCCAAAACCAAAGGTTATCAAAACGAGTTTTCCAGAATAAAATTGTAATCGAACGGTAAAAAATCGCCAAATATTTGGCGAGTGCTGCATATTTTATTTTAACCCTACATCTATCGTATTTTCCACAAAATGAATAAATCAAAACCGTGTTTCAGATTGCATCAGGAAAAGAAGTCTATTTCGAAGTATACTAAGAACGACACAAACTGCACATTCGTGCTAATGTAAACTCATAAAAATATCAGGAATAGTTATGTGATTCTAGCATCATGCTGGTGTGAATCACTTTCGCGTTATTTTTTGCCTCACTGCTTCCAAAGGCTATTACCAAATGCCAGCTTCTTTTAAAAAAGAAAGAAAACAGTACGTAATCGGTATCTTCATCACCCAAAAAACAGCTGGGTCAATAAGGACGGGTGTTTCCTGAATCTTGCCATTTTTACTACAGAATTCAGAAACAGGAGGAATTAGTACAAACAAACCTGCAAATCTAAAATCTTTTTTTGTTTATTATTTCATTTCAGATTACCACATGTCGTATATATATGATGTGATTTTTTTCTTAGACTTTAGTAAGATTTCCGGAATGCCTAAAAAACCTTTAAAAATTTCCATTTCTTCCAATGTTTTTTTTTTTTTTTTTTTTTTGCTCTAAGATTTTTTTTAGGAAGTTTGAATTCAAATCTACTCGATTAGTCGTCCGTTTTAATTGCATTAAATAAAGAAAAATCTTGTTGTTTCTACCTCAATATGCCTTTGATAGTATTTTATTAGTCTGCATTATTCATTACGTAACAGTCAAATGGAATAAACACTTCAGTGAAAAGTCAGAATTTGTTTCGAAGTTGTCTGGCACACATGTTACACACACTTAAGCATCATTTATGATTGAAATATACGTATACAGTATATTAATTCTGATCTAGATAGAGTACATCAACTCTAATTTATGAAACATATTAGAGTTCTAGTCACTAAAGTTCCGTCATTTTCCCTGAAGTACCTTAGCTTTAATTGCTAAAACACATTAGCATTACTCAATGCCTTTAATACAAAATATATACAGTGGATTTCCGATAAAATTTAAAGTTTTCGATTAATAAAAATTAATATATTGGAACTGGAATTTTTTTATGATATGTGCAACTTATTCTTAATGGAATGACATAATCAATTTTTCAAAAATAATATAACTATTATTTTTAAAAATTAATAATCAAAAAGCTAATGAAAAATTACGCCACAAAAGTCTTCGTACACTTAACAAAAATCTCAACATAGCTTTAAATATTGTATTTCTTTCTTAAATTAGAACTTAGTAGGATATCTTTTAGTGTCCACAACAACTTTTTAGTGTCTTTGTATAGATTTAATCAGTTTTCGTAATCAGTAGTAATCGATTTTCCTCCATGCTTCTGTGATTATTGTTTTTACTTCCCATTATGCGTTTATATGGTATGTTTTCTTTCTTTTTAAATTAAATTCTCACCAAATATGTTCTACTGGGCTAAGTAAACTGATTGGGGAGGTGTTTTCATAATTTCGGGACAGTTAAAAAGACACCAGTGGTGTATATTGAGAGCAGTCGCTTGGCGTCATTATCCTGTTAAAAATAAAGTCGTCTTCAATACCTAAATTTTGGGCGGATAATTTAAAGTTTCTCTTTAAAATATTTAAATAGAGCTCATGATTTACAATACCATCAAAAATAAATTACCTAATTTTGAGGCCGATTTACACCCCTACGCAAGGACACCTCCACCTCCATGCTTCTGCATGGAGGTGGAGGTGTTCTTGTTCCATATAAATTCATGGGATTAAATTCCTCATTTTTTCATCTACAAACTATTATATGCCCATCAGAACCAAAAATGTTTAATTTTCTGTCGTCCCGATCAATTTTCTGTCAATTTTGAATTTTCTGAAACTTAATCTGAAGAATCCAGTTGGATTAATGAACTATGGAGGTGGAGGTGTTCTTGCGTGGGGGTGTAAATCGGCCTCAAAATTAGATAATTTTGTATTTTTTGATGATATTGTAAATCATGAGCTCTATTTAAATATTTTAAAGAGAAATTTTAAATTATCCGCCCAAAATTTAGATATTGAAGACGACTTTATTTTTTAACAGGATAATGACGCCAAGCGCTGCTGTCAATGTACGCCGCTGGTGTCTCTATAACTGTCCCAAAATTATGAAAACACCTCCTCAATCAGTTTACTTAACCCAGTAGAACATATTCGGGGAGAATTTGATTTAAAAAGAAAGAAAACATACCATATAAACACATAATGGGAAGTAAAAACAATAATCACAGAAGCATGGATCCAGAAATTACAAAAACTGATTAAATCTATACAAAGACACTAAAAAGTTGTTGTGGACACTAAAAGATATCCTGCTAAGTACTAAATTAAGAAAGTAATACAATATTTAAAGCTATGTTGATTTTTGTTAAGTGTACGAAGACGTTTGTGGCGTAATTTTTCATTAACTATTTGATTATTAATTTTTAAAAATAATAGTTATATTATTTTTAAAAAATTGATTATGGTCATTCCATTAAAAACAAGTTGCTGATATCATAAAAAATTACAATTCCAAAATATTAATTTTTATTAGTCGAAAACTTTAAATTTTATCGGAAATTGCTAGTGTAGAAACTCTTTTGTGGTCCACTGTATATGGATTCTGGCTTTAGATGTTAGCTATTGCTTCTGGATGTTTTGATACAGATTGTGGACTCTTATAATTGAAAATACGTTTAATACCCATATCTGTGGCTTATATCAGAGTTATTGTTTTCTTTTTAATGTAAAAGAACACGTGAGTAAAACACACTGTACAGGGGCAGGTGTTTTTGCAGAGTATTTCCTATTTAATTTGGTGGTGTGGGTAAAGCGGACGTGGTCAGAGCGGACACTGCAAACTCATCGTGGTTAGAGTGGACACATTTTTCTCCATCTTAGAACAGATAAAGGGTGCAGATAAATAAGTAAATAAATGCTTTTAAAAATCACAAATATAATTTAAAATAGTATTAGTATCTCTTTCAAGTGAAATAAAAAAATTTTTTTACTGAAGTTTTCTGTTTTTGCACATGATTATCGAATTACAAGTATAAATACATTTTTGCTAATCAAATTTAATTATTTATATTAAATTGTTAAGATATCATAGTGCGAATGCATTTTAAATATAGCAAAATGTAATAAAAATAAAAACTAATAGTAATTAATAGTAAGATTAATAGTAAAATTAATAGTAAGTAACAGTATAGTGAAGGGTCGAAACTGCACAATAGATGGCATGAGACTGATTAGGGAAACAACACAATATTTAATTAATGTCCGCTCTGCCCACCCAGCTTCCCTCATGTGTCCGCTGTAGCCACTGTCCGCTCTGACAACGTCTACTCTGGCCAAGTAACATTTTATTTTTATTCAGTTTTATTTTTTCTTACTGCCGGCTGGGTGGCGTTGTTAGTTTGGCGCTGGCCTTGTTCGCCCAAGTTTGCGGGTTCAACCCCGGGCGAAGTCGGTGGATTTTCATGATGCAGAAAAACGACAGCGTCCATGTCATGTGATTATAATGCATGTTCAAGATCCCTTGAGTGTCTGTTTGGCTTGGGTGCTCTCGGCAAAATTAAATTCCTAGTACAATTTCGCATCATCAGAGTTAAGGTGCCTCCCTCTGGGAGTCAAAATAACAATGTGGAAATTGGTATCCACCTATATGGTGCCACACTAAAATTATTTCCAGCTCTCGGGGAATGTACTAGGTTTGCTATGGCAATTATCAACCTGCAGCCCCATTTGAAAGAATTCTTCCTCGCTATTTCAATTTTCGTTTTCTTGATTTCTGTTTATACCGATTTGTTGATTAGTAAATATAAATCAATCCTAAAAACCCGGCAATATTTTCTTTGTTTCTTAGATTTTTACAAACTTAAAAGAAATGATCCTGTCACACCGCCTCTTCGGAGACAATTTCCTCAAAAAACTATTCTTAGCAAATTCACAACAACAAAAATATGCCTGCTAAATTTCAAGTCTGTTGATTTAATAGTTGAAAAACGGGAATTTTGATCTCTAACACCTCTTCAATACCTTTTGGAGTCAATTTCCGCAAAACCTGTTCACACAGATCTCTACTCAATAAAAGAAACATGCTTGCCAAATTTCAAATCTGTACGTCTAGTAGCTCAAGAACGGAAATTTTATTTTTAACACATTCCCACATACTCGCACCCCATTTCCTTGAACGTCGATTTCAGCAAAACCCTTTCTTAAATGTTGCCAAATACAGTAATCATTTCGTAACTCAAATTCTGAGTAAAATATTCAAAGCCACTAAGTGAAATTCAATATTGTTTTCGGTGAAAAAATTCAAGTAGTTCGTTCTTCATTAAATTTGAGATTTATTCCTAATGCACGTTATAGTTTTAAATAATATAAGCGATCACTTTTGATTTTCTAGATCGGACGTCCCTAAAAAAAATCTTTTTTTTTTTAAATAAAGTTTTTAATTGGCAGTAAATGATGCCAAATCATGCGTACCTTCTTTTTTCTTTCTTGTCACTTAAAGTTCTATTGTGTTTTATAATGTATAAATTCATTGTCGAAACACTTTTCAGAATAAAGCAGTTGTTAAAATATTTTTCGGTGGATTTTTTTCCTTCTTTTTCATAAAACATTTGATAGTCATAAATATATAATTGTAATATATATTCGACTAAATAAGTCGTTTGCTACTTCTGACTAATTAATAACCGTTTCCGTAACTTATTGATAAAATTTAATTTGTTAAAAATAATAATTTCACAGTTCGAATTTAATCTTGCGAGCTTGTATCTTCGATTGTCTGCTCTTATTCTTGCTACTATAATGTTAGCACAGACAATAATATATTGGATAAAGTTTATATTGTTGCTTTAATTTGTCTGGAAGTTAATGAAACAGAAGCTGAATGTGAAGAACGAAATTTAGTATGCTTCTTATAGGAAAAACTTTTTGAAGAACATAAGCTGTCTAGAAATTCATAATAAATCAGTCATAAAAAAAATAATTTATTCTTTTAAATAAATCGTTTGCTACTTCTGACTAATTGATAACCGTTTCCGTAACTGATTTGTAAATAATTTGTTAAAAATAATAATTCGACAGTTCGAATTTCATCTTGTGAGTTATCTACGATTTTCTGCTGTTATTCTTGCTGCCAAAATATATGTTTGCGTAGAAAATAATATATTGAATAAAAGTTCATATTGTTGCTTTAATTTGTAAGAAAGTTAATGAAATAGAAGCTGAATGAAAAAAGGAAATTAATATGCTTCTATAGAAAACGCTTCTGAAGAACATGAACTGTGGATAGAAATTCATCGATAGATGATAGATTCGAAAGAAATATACAGTAAAGGAGGTAGATTTACTATTATTAATTGCTTTATTATTATTACTCTTAGCTTTATTTTTTAAAAATATACATTAGATCTTTTTTTTAAAAAAAATGCTCTCTAAGTTTCTAAAACTGTTTTTCCCAACGTATTACATGGAATATTTTTAGTAGTTTTTGCTAAACATTTTTTGTTTGTTTGTTTGATTTTGTTATAAACATTTTGCCACAAGCAATCCAAAGCAAATTTTAACAACTCAAGTGTAAATATACGGGAACCATTTCTGAAAATATTCATTTATCAAAGTCGAGAACGAAAGGCTTGTTAACAGAAAAGTAATAAAAATAGACGACTGGCAAAATTAAGTAAATTCCCTAAAAATATTCAATATCTTCAAAACACATTTTGCAATATTAATATTTCACACAGCTTGTTTATTTTCTTTTCATTTTTAATCTTTTAACACCAAGCGGTATTTTCTGTGACTCACTTAAAGGTTACAAAAGACTAACCATCTGTTCTAGTTGTCAAGTTCGCTGTCTAGTAGCTAGCACTCGACATTGGTCGGACTATTTTTTTTTTTTTTTATGCTCTTATTGTGTCTGGCGTTCTCTTCTTTTCTCACAGTTGCAAAATCAATTTTGGATCCTTTTTCCGTGAGTTTTACCTTTAATAACAGTTATTCTTTCAAGTAGAAAAATAAATATGTTTTGTCTGACTAGTAACTAGACAGTGATTCATTAAATTTATATTTTTGCTTTAGGAAGATTGTCGGAGTCCTGAAAGAAATGGCTGCATTTCTGCGCATGATCTCATGACTTAAAATTTTTTTGATGCAATTTGAACTTGACAGGACAGATTTCTCACGCAACTTTTGTTCTAAAAGTGCTTATTCTCTTTCTTGTTTTTAAAATTCATTTTAAAAATGTTATTATTGAACACGTTTGTTATTTCTTCAAACTGTACCGACGATTTTTTATTTGACACTTTTAAAATAACTACTTACAGCAAAAACATTCGAAACTATGTGTTTTTTCAACAAAATAAAAAAAGTATGAAATTTTTCAAACAAAAATTTAATGGCGACTTTTCGAATGAAAGTAAAATGCAAGTTTGATTATTCAATTAACTTTTTTCTTTTTCTTTCTTTCTTCTTTTTGAATTTTTTATGAAAAAAATTATATATATATATATATTCAACACTTTTTATTACACTGTCTTATTGCTAATATAATCGTCCTTTTTAACGTTCACTTGTCTAAAAATTATTTCCACTATTTTATAACCTATTTTTAAATTAGATGTATTTTAATTTCTGGATTTATTTTGGCATGTAAAGGACATGATTGCATGTTAAGCTGTTACCATAGTAACGGTATAGCAATTTTTCTATATCTGTTTTACCTTTTTGATCCATTAGTAACACACCTTTATTTATCGCCAGCTTGGCGAATTATTACCCGCATATTGGATATAAGTCCAATACAGAAAAAAAAAGGGGGGTTTTGGCGCAATTTGGCACAATTTATTTTTCTTCTTTGCCAAAGGTGTGGACTAAAACAGGATTTTATCAAACAATTTTATGTTATAATTATATTCCTAGTCTCCGAATATGACTTTGAAGCAGACAAAAAGAAAACAGCGGTGTTAATATCTATTGTTGACATAGCTTGTACTATTTTTTTCTTTTCTTTTAGGGACTTTGAAAAAAATACAAGCTCTACTAAAAACAGTATAAATCAAAATAGTGCAGCAAAAATTTCATAATTACATAATTATTTATATATTACATTTATTTTTAATGCTTTCTAAAGTAAAATAAAAAATGTTGAAGTATTGATTGAATGATTCTGAGCTATTCATGGCTTTTCAATATTGAATATGTATTAGCACATATCTCCCTGAACAGATGAGTACCTATTTTTATTATTAAAAAAATGAGTTCGCACCCACAAGGAAATTAAAATCATGAATTTCGGTATAAAAAATGTAATACTAAAACTGCTTCATTTTCAAGTCATAGAAAATAAAAATTTCATGAGATTCCTTAGTGGATTTAAATTATTATATTTTTTGATAGTTTCACTATATTTTTTTTTAAGTTCAAGTGATGTATTAAAAAAAAAGGTGGGAATAACTTGAGTTATTGAATCCAGTACATTAAATATTTAATGGGCAAAATTCATGAGACGTCATAGTCACATGATAACTGTAATCACGTATTTCCAACCCATCAGTTTGTAAATTCATGTGATGTCATGGTCACATGATAAATACAATCACGTGATGCCAGCCAATCAATTCATGTGCTTCGCTGTTGCCAGCTTTAGCTTTTGTAAAAACTTTATTATAAAATGCACATAGGTAAACAAAATACAGTTCGCTTAAAAATGCGCTCAGATTATAAGATATGTTTTTTTTTTAATTCTGAAAAACTTTTTGAAGAATTTTACTACTTGAACATCTTTACCCATTAGCTCAAAAACAAGCTCACAATTTTATTTTTCGTGCCGCTATGTGCATAGTTTTAATTGTCATTTTTTGTTTAAATGGCTTCATTTTAGTTATTTACAGCGTTAAAAGAATTTGGTACATCATTACAGAATGGAAAATTATCCTCTAGAAACTGTAAAGTAATGCTTGTAACTTTTGGAATTTTTTCTTTTCTTTATTTCCTTTGGTATTTTTAGGTAATCATCTCAAATTGCGAACGCGTGTCACTGAAGTTTAAATTTCTCTTTCTGTAAACAGTTTTAAAAAGAATGTAATGAAGTAATAATTAAACTGGATACTATCCAAAAGGAAACACAGGATACAAGTTTTGCTTTGATTTCAACTTTGATTTCTCTCAGATTTTTCGTGTGAACCGATTCACTATGTCCCACTTTTTTCCAAGAAACTTAAAAAAGAAACTCTCTCTGTTCCTTGAGCATGCGCAATAAAACAATTTTTACTACCACATCTGTTCGTAAGAATACGATCGTTTAAACACAAGAGGTAAATACAGCAATAAATTAACTTGGAAACACACGAATGATCCAGATTTAAATTTAGACGTGGAAAAAATAGAACCTACCAGTAACATGTCTCCCAGTACACAACATTCATAACATTTATTTTATTGTTTCACTACTTGTCGGGACAGTGGCAAATAAAAACACGGCCTATTGACAAGGAAAAGAGACACTATAAAACCACATAGTGAGACGTTTGCCCAGACTTGAATTGAAGTCTTAAATTATACACAAAACAAAAATTTCAATGTAAATATTAAGTTCCATCAGCTTCAATACAATTACAGGATGTCTATCTGAAGTTTTAGTTATCTGATTTCTTAGTATTGATCAGTCATTGATTAGATTCATGCATTGACATAAAAGAGTATTATTGTTTGCGAATTAAGTCACCAGGAAATTCTTGATTGTCTGGAACAATTTTGAAATCGCAGAAAATAAAAATCGGTTTGGTAGAAAACGAATATTTAATTTTATATTTTATTTACAGTAAAGCTTCCTCTAAAAATGTAATTTGTTTTTTTTAAATGAGTTTAGTTCGAGTAAAATATTCTGTGGCTGACAAGACATAGTTTAATGGCGTATTTATTACGGTACGTATAAAATGTTTCAAACATTTTATCATATTTTGCTAAATCTGAGAAACGGCTGCTTTTTAGGAAATTATTTCAACAGAGGTAAATACTGTGTAGTATTATTTCTAAGTTGCCACTCAAATAACAATAACTTCTTATTCAAAGCTTTAAAGAAAAAAGAAGCATCGATTATATATTAAATTGTCTCGTCCTAACAAGACTTTATTTACTTGATTAAGTTTTTCTGTTTTACATCTGCTATAAAAGCATAGATCTAACAATTAATTCCATCATGGTTGCCTAGCAAAACCGAATCTTCCACAAACATATGCAATCGTGGATATCTAACTTTAAACTGGAGTTCCCCGTCCTGCTTGTATATTATAACAATGACACACGTAAATTTTCATTTATTCAATACTTTTGTGTATAGATAGAGAGAGAGACGTAGATATGCGTATAACGAGAAACAAAATTTTTAGCATAAATGTGAAATCCCCCGGTTGGCCGCAAAATTTAACGTAGTGGGGACCGCGTGTTGGCTAAGCCTGCTTTAAAGAATAAGAGCAATTAGTATTGGTCATTAATATTATTTGATTCATTTTGGTTATGAGTGAACCAAAAAGGGATATATATTTAGATAAAACTCGTTCACACATACGTTATCCACCAATAAGTAATTGGATACTTGTGATAAAAGAGATAAGCAAAATTTATTCATATTCAATAATTTCTAGAGCCTCCATTTGAAACAATCACACAGCCTTAATCCGCTGGGATATACTCTCCAGAAGTGTTTGGATGATGGAAAGTGGTACTTTCTTCCACTCGGCTTGGAGAAGACATGTAAGTTCTTTCGCCGATTTTTTGCACGGTTGCTTCACCCCTTAATTCGGCGATCCAACTAGTCTCAGAGGTTTCCTACAGTATTCAAGTCTGGACTTTAGGCCGGCCAGTCCAGTCGGCTTACTCCATTGTCATCATACAAATCCATGGTGGACTTCGCAACATGACAAGTGGTGTTGTCCTCCAGGAAATAACAACTATGAAACTCATAAAATTGCAACAGCATAGGAAGCGCATTGCTGTCTATAATATTGGAGGCGAAGTTGGCGTTAAACTTATCATGAATAGAGATCAAGAATCCCAGTTCATACCACGAAAAACCTCCCCAAACCATAATTCCACCTCCGCCAAACTTAACTGGAGGCACAATGCATTCTGGCAAAAGGCGTTCTCCAGGCATACGCCAAATCCAGACCCATCCATTCGAATGGTAGAAATTGAATCTTTATTTATCATTCTAGAGTACCTGTTTCCACTCCTCTACCGTTCAATTTCGAAGTGCCTTGCACCAACTCAACGGGATTGGATTTTGTAATCAAAAGCTTATGGGCGGCAGCACGACCATGGAAACCAAGAAAATGTGCTTCCTCGTGAATGGTAATTATCGAAACAACAGTCCCGGATGCTTGTCGGAACTCCTGGAGTATGTGGGCGTTAGTTTGGTACAGTTTTTCCGAATTTCTTCGAACAGCAATCGTCGGTCTCTATCTCTTAGTTTCGTGAGTCTGCCGGGTCGAAGCATTTTCTGATAATCACCACTCACCTTCCATATTTTAATAACAAAAGCCACTATCGATTTTGCAATGTAACTCACTAGATATGTCCCTTGAAAATCGGCTATTTACTATGAAATCCGACGGTTACGCTGTTTTCAAAGTCAGACATATCTGAATTTCGTGGCATCTTGCATGCGGCCAATGCAAATACTGTTTCCTATACGATATTTAAACACAGAAGGCGTGGATCAGGATCGATCGCAGATATCTTCATTGGCATTGGTGTCCAAATACTTTTTGATAGATAGTGAAAAACCAACATATAGGGAACTAGTTAATCACTTCGTTAAAAAGAATAGTCCAATTTATATGTTTGAATAGTAATTGTTCTTAGATGTATAGTTTTGCAAATATATCTCCTATAAAGTGTAATTTTATTCATTGCTAATTTAACTAGATTACAATCCAGTTCTCTCATTAAAATTTTCCCATGTTCAGAATTCCCAACACATATGTTTGTGTCCCTACTTATAAAAATATTCCTGTAAAAAGTTTTATTTAACCAAATATATTATTAAAAATATACTTAAAAAAGAAATATCTTGAAGATTGGTTAAGTGATCCCTATTTACACCTCAATAATATTTCTCTTTCAATGAATTTCATTATTCCATATGCATAGGAAATATTCACTTGACTGCGGCTCAAAATAACGTGGTCAATTTGTGCCGTTTTAAAAAGTTAAAGCTGTAACAAGCAACTAATGATGTTCCAGTAAGCAGGAGGGTTCAGAACTCATGATACAAACTTTAAGCTGTAGTAATGACCACTACAATAAACATTTTTGTTGCAGAAATGTATGAGAACACGAGATATTCATTGCCACAAATGCAAGCATACTTTTGAAAGAAAGCATATATTGTTGATTCATATCATCGATGAAAAGCTCATTCATCATTATGAAACTCAATTACTTCTCTTGGTGACATCTGGAGGTTTTCCCTTACGAGGAGGATCCAATATGTTCAAAATCAAACGCAGAATATGAAATGCGGCTGCAGATAATTTCAATAGACAAAAACTTCGACAATTTGTGTGGAAAAAAGTTAACACATATTCCAGTTACAAAATATAACGCATGAGTAGGTTACACTTGGATCTCAAATTAATATTATTAATGAGTACATTGGATTAGAATTTTTTAATAATCAATGCAATACTTCTTTTAATTGTCTTTACATAAAATACCTATAACATGTTGATTTACTTTAAATATTTTTTTGAGCTATATTATTCTAAGTATATGTGTGGAATGAAGTTCCACGACAAAACTTTCAAGTCTAGGGGCTCCACGAAAACACCTTCAAGTTCTAGGAGTTCCGTGAATTGAAAAAGTGTGAAGATTTAAACTACAGGGGGAAAAATTTATATTTTTACTATAAATTTTTCTTAATTTTTTTTTATATAAAAGGAAAGGAAAGGAAGTGAACTGCGTTCCAAAATTTATAAGCTAGCGTATTACAAGAATAAAAAGAAAGAGAAAATCATTAAAAGCTACATTCTTTAGCTGTAATTTATGCATAAATTAACCAATTCAGTACTGATAAAGATAAAATCATTCTAAAGCCTCATAATAATAAAATGCTGAGAATAAGTTTATTTTGTTATTCTTTTACATAAATTTACTGATTCAGTGCTGATAAAAATAATGACATAACTGAAATAGAATTTTATGATTCCAATAGAATGCCTACCTCACAATGATAAAAAAAAATCTGCATTCCACATTAAAAATAAAAACTGTATTGTGTTTTCACGGAATCGTGGTAGATCTTTTAATCTCTTGAAAATCTTTATCTATTACGATCGTTAAGAGATAAGCTAAAATCGAATATTAACTCATAGAAGACTTCTACTTAGCTAGTCAGTTTTTGTTCTGAAAAAACAAAACAAAAAAATGTATTTGAACTATATTAAATGTGTATAATAAATGTTTCCCATTGTTAAATGCATTTTTAAAAACCAGAAATAATTTCCACACAAGCCAACATATTTTAACTAAGAAATGAAATGACCTTTAAAATAATTGATTAAATTATTACATTCCTAAATTTTTTTTTTCTGGTTCAGTAAATTTTTAAAGTAGTTGAGATTTATGACACTAATGCTACTTTTTCTTTTTTCTTTTTTATCTTGCTATTGGTTTGTAAAGTCAGTCTGATAAATTTTGAATCAGACTTTGTGAAATGATTCTTTAGTTTCTAATGGTATTTAAAGTCTAATGAGTCTAATTTTTATGACTTATCGGGTTTCATTCATCTGCTATGTCTATTTACAAACACCAGACAGAGTAAGATTTAGACCATAGGTTCCCAACCTTTTCAGAACTGGCGCCCCCTTTTCTAGTAAATATTTTGATAACGCCCCCTCTCACTAGAGAAATAAGAGTGTACGTAATACATGGTGAAAACAACAGTTAAATTTTTAAAAAAATATTCTATTACTAATAGAATATATTTTTTAATTGTATTTTTTCCTAAAGCTCCAATTTTTTTACTTGCGAATCTGAAATAGTTATTGTCACAAATATATTTAAATGTACTATTATACATTTTAGTCGTACTATTATACATTTTAGTCATAGATAGGATATTGTTGGAATTGAAACGCTACTGTGAATTTCTTAGAAGGAATAAGTGGAAATAGGAGGAAAGATGGGGGGAATAAAAATTCTAGCTTACCTGTTATAAAGACAGACAGGTGTTTTTATGATAAGAAGTAATTCACAATAAACTATTGCTTTCAAAATAAATATAAATTGACAGTTTCAGCCTGTAGAGAATCTCACGTCAATTCCTAGTTAGCATATTTAATTATGTTTCTTGGATAATATACGTATTGAAATGCAGTGGACGAAACATTTTTCCTACAGCTCACAAAGACCACACGTGCACTACAGAAATTAAAAAATGCACTATATCATTCAATTTAATGTAGGTCTGAATGTAATGTATTTAAGTTTTTCGCATCCACTTCCCGAACTACCGAAATGTGTAAATTTTCGTACATGCGATATTGAAATGATTTAAATACATACAATCAACATAAGGTAAACAGTATTAAAGTTTACTTCTGTTAGTACATAATCAGCGTGTTTTTTTTTTCAGTCTTCCTTAGACTATATTTGGTTAATCTGCCCAAGTCCCTCCGTGCCATTTCAACGCCCCCTAATTTTCTTTGGGTGTTTTATTGCCCCCTGAAAGCCTCAAACTCCCACAAGGGGGCGTTATCGCCCACGTTGAGAACTTATGATTTAGACTGATGACACAATGGTCAGTGCTATGACTCTAAATTCGACTTTACTCAAGAAACGCATTCAAGATCAAGAAAGAAATACAAAGAAGGGGGAGGGGATATATTAATCAATTTTAGCATTAAAGACACAAAGGCTTCTTAAAAATTATTCTTAATAATTGCTCAAAACAGCTTGACGACATTGGTGTTCAGTACTAAAGATGTCAAGCACGCTCATTTAGGAGAACCGGATATTCGATTGACCATATGCACGTGGCCCGGCGGGAAAAAGGTTGAGTACCTCTGGTTAACATATTAGCATTTACCCGCCTGTTTCGCTGAGTATTTCATGGTGCTGTATGATTATAATACACAGTTATTAAGTTATTTATATCTTTCTCCTAGCACAAAGCTTTAAATTGTTTTGAAAAAAGATACCTATCGCTTTCGCCTCTATATTTAAATAGAGTATATTGTAAATTTCTAAGTGGAAGTACAATTATCTTTTACCATCCTGTAACCCCCCCCTCAAATCAAAAACCTACTTTTAGCAGGTTTCATAAAAAAAAAACATGCTGGTCAAATTTTAAGTATGTGGACCCAATAGCTGGAAAATAGGAATTTTTTTCTGTAATTCCCTCAATCTCCAGTGGAAATCGTTTTCATCTAAGCCCTATTCTTAGTAGATTTCTACTCGACAAAGAAATATATTTATTAAAGTCTGTAGGTTCAACAGTTTAAAAAGGAATTTTTTATTCCTTCTGTACACCCCCGTAACCCCCTTGACAAAGGACTTCTGTAAACCTGTTCTTAGCGGGTTTCTACTCACCAAAAAGAACATGCTTGCCAATTTTCCAGCCTGTAGGTCTTTTCGTTGAAAAATGGGGGAATTTTTTTTTATTTGTAGAAAATAAATTTTTTTTATTTGTCCCAAAAAAAACTCTTTTGGAAGTTTATTTTCGTAAAATCTGTTCTTAGCAGATTTCTACTCAGTAAAATAAACATGTTCACCAAATATCAAGTCTGTAGATCTAATAGCTCGAAAACAGGATTTTTTTATCTTTTCGTCCCCGCAACCCTCTTTGGGTGTCGATTTCTACAAAACCTGTTCTTAGCGAATCTCTACTCAATAAAAGAAACATGTTTACCTAATTTAAAGTCTGTAAGAATCTAATAGTTCCGAATATTTCGTGATGAGTAGGTGAGTCGCTCTTCTCCTGTATATACAAAATAATTAACTTTCCTAAAAGCCTTATAAAATTTTGCATAATCTTAATTTTTTTAAATATTACAAAGTTTTATTAAGTAACAAAGTATATTTCACCGAATAAACTCAGTATAAGTAACTGAATCTCTTCCAGAAGCATTTACTTCGACACTTGTGTTCTGTCCTTTATCATGTATCAATTTTTAAAAAAAAGAACTATTTTTAAAGATCAGTTTTCTAATTTGTTTTCCTCTTCATTTACACAAAAATACATTTTCAGTTATACGATCTGTTTTAATATTGTATTATGAATTGCCATAGATAAGCTATGAAAATGATTAAAAATTATACATCTTCAAGTTTTATTAAGAGAAATGGCACCGGTAATCCGGGACGTCTTAAGACTTCTTGAAGCCCTGGACCCCTACACAGAAGTAGCCCTCCCCCCTCTTTGACCCATAAAAGTATACAGTACATAGCATACGTTGTCAAATACTCGTACAAACATTAACCCGAAGCAAATAAATGTGTATGAGTTACAACCGCACAGACCGACTAGGCCTTTTGACTGGGTGAGTAATGATGGTGTATGGTGGTTGCCTAGGCCTAAACATGGACCACGGTCATCACATGTAGCCAGTTGAAATATCGTACACAATTCACATTTTTTCGGATAATACAATCGAAAATAGCATTTGACCGTTGAAATTATCCGAATGATGTTCTTATTAAGGCTGAGTCGTGAATGAGACGAGGCCTCCATTGTGCTGAGGCCTTGGGCTCTGGCCCAGTTGGCCCATGCCTTAATACCTCCCTACCGGTAATATTTTAATGTTTTTCGCAAAACTCGGGATTTATTTGTATTATAAGATTTAACCTAATATAATATTACATCCTTTTTATTTAAACAGCCAGTATCAAAATAACCTGACGCATATCACATACTTTATTTTTTTGTAAAACAAATACAAAATTTCTTCGTTAAAAACATTAAAAGTTTTGAAAAAAAACCACTCAAACGTGTGAAAATAAGATCTGAAATCATGTCTTAAATGAATATAATTAAATGAAAAAAGGAAAGTAAAAAAATTAAGAGAAATTAAATTACTTCAAATGTGCTTTTATAATGTGTGAGAGTGTTACATGAACTATAAAAGGCAGTGAAACCAAAACTGTTATTCAGATGTATATAATGCTGCACAACTCATTAAAAGCAGCAAAAAATTATACGACTTACACGATATCGTGACATATACATCTCAAAAACACTGTTCTCCGCATGACACAAGGATATTTCTAGAAATTACTTACAGGGAATTTTATCTGCTGCAGGTGGCCGTGGAATGGAACTGCTATGTTTTGCTGTCAGGGAGAATCCATTATCGATAAAACCTTACTAGATTGAAGTATAAACATGCTTATAGGTCGAATAATTATTCAGAATAAGTGCTCAATTCTGTAACAGTTATAAATAAATTCATTATAATGTGTTGTATTTTTCAAGGTCTTATTTCACTGAATTCAGAATACGCTTTTTTTTTAAACAGGTGTAATAAATGAATTGTTGAAAAAACAACAATATATACAACAATGCTTCTAAATTTCGATTTTAAACTAATCATGTTATATTATATAATTGTGTTGCAAAGTTATTATAAATTAGATTTCTGAAAGAGGATAAAAATAGATTTCAATAAATATTAAAGCGATATAATTTCAATTTATATAAATTTCTTTCTTGAATATTCTAAATTATATCAAGTATTGCATTAATTTAAGATAAAATTCTGTAACTTATCAATGAGAAATATTTATTTTAAGAAGTCAGTATATTTTAAGATTTTAGCATAACTCTAACCTTTAGAAAGGAACACACACTTTTATAGAATCTTTTATATTTCCTGTATAGAAAAGAATAATTTTATAAAATATAAATTGCCAAACAATTAATATTTCTTTGTAAGAATTTTTTTTCTAATCACATAACGCCTTATTACTATTTATTAATATAATTAAGTCTAAAGTTTGTTTTATTTATTTATTTTACGATTTTGAGATAATTTTTTAAAATTATAAATGTGCCTAAACGTTCTTAAAAAACACATTCGTTGTTACATTTTTAATAACATTATGTTGACAATTATTGCTTTTCCTTGAAAACTAATGAGTTAAAATCAAGTGACGTCATAGTCACATGATAACGACAGACGTGTTTCCAACCAATCGGCTCAGAAATTCATGTAACGTCTTGGTCGCATGATAGATGCAATCAAGGTTTATGGGCTTCGCTGTAGCCAACTTTTGATTTTTACCAAAATTTTCTGTTAAATAGTGCTTTTTTGTTAACAATAATAACCCTCAAAGGTTAACAAAATGCAGTGAATAAAAAATTCCGTACAATATAAGAATTTTTTTTTTAAATTTTGGAAAGGTTTTTGAAGAATTTTAATATTTGAACATCTTTTACTCAATTGTCAAATTTGAAACCGCATCTAAATTTTACAACTGAAACAACAAGACAAATCTAATGCCAGCTTTTGAATTTAATGAAGAACACGTGACTGCATTTATCATGTGACCGTCATGAATTTAGAACAATTGATCTTGGAATATTAAAAAGCTATGTCTTTATAATCTCATAATTGCTTTTTCATTATTTTATATCCCCTTTAAAAATGTTTTTTAAAAAAAATTTATAAGTGAAAAGATATATTAAAAGCTATCATAAACTAGCACTCAAAGTTGCTATTCACTTTGAGATTCTTGTAAACTAGTTTTTTAAAAAATATATGCATTTATCTTACCCAAGAAATCTTCTAGATTTAATTTATCAATATTACAAATATAAAACAATAAATATAAGCTATCTTTCCAATGAAATCTAATCGCGTTGCAATCAAAGAAATAAAAAAGTAAAATTAAATAATGAACTGACATCGATTCATCAGACGATAATTTTATTTCGGATTCTTTCGATAAATTATCTCACATTTCAAGCTTGCGGTTTGTGTCTTAACACTTCCTCTATAATTCTTTACTCTCCAGGTATCAAACGATTTTTTTTTTTTTTTTTTTTTTTGCTTTCAACAAATTAGGTCGAATATTTAAAACACAAATTGCATTTTCATAGAACAATTTTTTCCCGCCTTTTTACCAAACAATAGTTCTTTTCTAAATACTAAAAGTGGGACTTTAAGCGAAGAAGAATTAGTTTTTGTTCTTAAATTTTTGCACTTCTAGTATATAGGTCGTACAAAGTCAACTTTAAATTAGTTTTTAAAGATCGGTTTTTAATTATTATGACTAATATAGATACCATCTTATGGGCGTTAATGGTAGGGTTAATTGTTGTTTCTTTCTTCGCTGAAGCATTTTGTGGGTCATTTAAAGAAGTGTCCATATTAATGATGATGGTCTGTGTTCTTTATACTCTGAGAGTTATGGAAATCTTCCGCCTGTAATGATGGCTTAACTGCCGAGATAAAAATCTTCGGACATTCTAAATTTATGCATGCGGTTAATAATGTAAGATTAATTGAAGCTTATTCAAACGCGTTGGGATAATAATTTCTTTATCAAGATTATGCAAGTAAGCAGTTATTTAGACGGGTGATTTTGCTTACGGTTCAGGCTTTATATTTGTTTGTTATGTGTCTTAACTGCTATTCCGTGAACTTAACAGATATAAAAAAAAGGGGTCAATGTGATTGTTGAGAGAAAGCTCTAGCAGTAAAGTATTTTTTTTTCCTTCAAAAGATTGACTGCAGTTTATTTCCCTTTACTTTTATGACTTTCAACCAAATTGTATTATTGTTAGAAATATCTTGCTATCTTACATTGGTATAATTCAAACTTTGGTGGCCCAGAAATAAACCGGAAAAAAAGACCTATCTTTATTACGTAAGGACATCAAAAACGAGTAATTTCAGTAAAGGGCATATCAAAACATAGTTATTTTTTTTCATTGTTTTTTCCCCTCTATTACATTGAAATATATTGCTTTGAAAATTTTTATGTGAAAACGCAAAATTTAACTTTGAAATTGAAAAATGGGGCAGGGAGGTGGTATTGCTTCGGTTAATTTTATCATTTTTAAAATTTAATTTTTAAAGGATATGTTATATATATATATATATATTATTTTCAGCAAAATTGAAAAAAAGTTTATTTTCAAAACGTATATTTCTTAAAAGAGGGGGGGGGGACTTCTCTGTTTTTAACGTATATGATCATTTTATCAATACAAATTTTTTCAATCAATTAAATCCTAGTATTTTCAGTTTTAAACTCCTGTATACGAAATGGAATTATTAAGAGGTCTTGGAGTTGTCCAGGAAAATGGATCCAACGACATTGATGAATCCCGATAAAGATCACCTACAAAATTCAAGTGTAGGATCCGCTGCATAAAAAGTACAGGTATCGTGAGCTTGTTTAATTAGAAGTTAGCTTTTATTAGTGTGCGACGTAGTTTATAGTGAGCGTATTTAAGCTATCTTAGATTCAGTTGAGGGTCCGTAGTAGTATCCCCGTGTTATAGAATCTCACCTCCGCGCTCTGCAATTTGATATCCTATCTTAATTAGATTGTTATTGTGTCTGATTGATATTTTGGTAACAATAAATTAATTAGATTGGAATAATGTCTGTTGATCATTCAGTTTCTCCCACATACCTAGCCGGGTTTACAGGTAGACAAGGGGTTTCAGAGTCAAGCAGGAACCGACAGGTATTACAAACAGTTTATAATTTTTCAACATTAAAGAGATAAATACTTAAATAAAACTACATCTTAGCAGATGTTCATAGACATCTTGACAAGCAGCTAATTGAGACAAAGAGCTAAGGAAGTTTAATATAGATCAATGGTCTTCAAATTTTTCACCTCATGGAGCCCCTAGAACTAGAAGATGTTTTCGTATAACCCCTAGAACTGGAAAGTATTTTCGTAGAATCCTATTCCACACACATACTTTGAAGAATATACCTTAAAATAATGTTTAAAGTAGATCACCTCTCTTATAGGTACTTTTTGTAAAGGCAATTAAAAAAAGTATTGCATATATTATTAAAAATTTTAATCTACTCTTAATATAATTTACTCATTAATAATATTAATCTGTGATCCAAGTGTTCCCTACCCATGCATTATGTTTAGTAACTTGGACATGTGCTTGATTTTTTCACACAAACCAACGAAGTCTAGGCATATTGAAATTAACTGCAATCGCATTACATATTCTGAGTTAAATTTATTTCTATGCTCTGTTTTTGTAGCCACTTATGGTGAGAAGTATTTTTCACTTATACACATTATTCTGAGTGGCATTAAAATATTTAGAGAATTACTGTGTACTTTGTATGAATTTGCAACTTAAGATTTAGAAGCTGTTCATGCTTAAATTTAGAGTTTTGGCATCGAATCTGTTGATAGGTCCATAAGTTGTTCTCTACTTTATTGTAGGTGTTTTTTCAACAAATATCAAAAGGTGCATTTTTCATTGGAAAACTATTTAGTTTTGCAAGACATTGTACAACTGAGTATATAATTATCTCGTGAAACCCGGGATAGTAAACACTAAAATATTTGCAATCTAGTTGGTTATATATAAAAAAAAAACATTTTAGTGTTTTTTAATTAAATTATAATAAAAGTTTTAAAAGTACTGCAAAATAAAGTTATTTTGTAGAAATGAAATTTTCAGTTTTTTAATGATAGAGATGAGCTTTAAATTTTAATAAGTATACAAACTTCATAGATAACGTGAATTTATTTTTTGCATACACAATTATAAATTTCTTTTCGATTTTTTTTATTGTGACTCGTGGAAACTCAGGGTTCCGTGGAACACAGTTTGAAGACCACTAATATAAATGAATCAAAAGTATTATATTTTGATCTTTTATAAAAACCTTGAAATAAAGTGAAATGGTTAAGCATCACTTAATCTTTTAACCAATCAGGTCGTTTCATTTTTCGAGGTGGTGTATATAGTATAAGAAAAAATCGTTATTAACTTTAATTATGTCTCAAATTAAAGATAGACAGGATATGGGATACATTATAAAAATTTTAAGTTACAAAGTGTGTGTTGGTTAATTTAGGAAATATTTTTTACCTTTTTTTAAATGCGTAGATATTGATAAATGAAGGTCGTATTCGCGATTCTTTATCATTCAAATTCTTTTTATTGTACAACGAACGATGGTAACACGCGATGGGCAACTGGTGTAAAAAAAATTACAATGCATTCATTCTCACGGAATTCGAATGAGTTGTGTGACGGAATAAGTCATTGAATAAAAATTAACAAAGCTCATGAAGACGATCATTCTTATTAATCACGTGATTCCCCCGGTTTAGTTTAAAGAATAAAATTCAAGGTCATTTAAGGTAACGAGCCTGAATTCTTGTTCACACTTCTTTCTCAAGAATATACCTCTGCTATTTTTGTCATACCTGCTATTTATATTCCAAAGCTTATCAGGGAATTCAGTTAGTAAACAACACTGAAAATCGTTTAACATGAAACTGATAAGGACTGAAATATTTTTTCGTGTTAAAAAAATTTCGTAATAAAAGACATTACATTGCCAAAAAAAAAAATCAACAAAATTAAGTTAATTAGAGTACATTTTATTTACATAGATGTGTATATACATGTATTTAATAAAGATCAATGAAACAAAAACATTCACAAGAACTTAATGAAATTTAATGCAAAATTTCAAGTTTTTGGAAAATAATCTGACATTTTTCTATGAAATGTTTTTTTTAGCATTAAATTAACAACAAATTGTTCGATGTTGTCCATTTTGTTATTCATTTCTTCATATTTTTTTTGTTATTTCTTCATTCATATTTTTGTGCGTCTAAATTTCTGCGCATACTTTTCATGATGGTCCTCAATTCGGATGACGTGGGAACAGGGGAGCTGCAATATTCATTTCATTTTCATCGCCGGACTCTGCATCAGTGATATTTTTTTAGCTTTGAAAAAATTCCAAAATATCTTTGTCTGCCATAATTGGATCTGTACACATATTATCATCATCTATTGCAACGAATTCTTCCAATGATTCAGTAGGATAGTCCAATATTACAGAAACTTTCTCAAACATTTTATTAAGTCTCTAGTGTTTCCCATATTTTGTTCATTCCCAGAAGGGAATTTTTTTTGTTAAGAGAGAAGAAAATGTATGAAAATATGTAGTAGTTTGTCGGGATCGTTGTATTATTTCATGATAACTGATATTTCGTCTTTATCCTATAGGCCTTAGAGTCCCTTTTCGGTGTCGATTACTGCAAGTCCCACTATTAGCATATTTCTACTCAACAAAAGAAACCTGCTTGCCAACTATCAAGTTTGTAGGTCTAACAGTTCAAAAAAGGGAGTTTTCGTCTAGAATAACCTCATAGATCCTTCCTAGAGTCGATTTGTGCAAAACTTGCTTTTAGAAGATCTCTACTAAAAATAGAGACGTGTCAGGTAATTTTTGTCGCTCCCCCTTCGAAGTTGATCTCCAGAAAATCCGTTCTTAGCGGATCTCTACTGAACAAAAGAAACATGCTTGGCAAATTTGATGTCTTTAGGTGAAATAGTCTTGGAGATCTTGTGAGATGAGTGAATTAGTGAGTTGTTTTTCTCCCATATAGAGATATTGTACATTGCTCCTTGTTATATAAATCTAACTGACTTTTTGCATGGAATATCTTGTATATCTGGCAAATACGGTATCAGTAGAAATGTCGTCATATATACCGCAAAATTCGGCGTATAACGCGCGTTCAAGCAACAATTTTTAATTTTTGGGTATATTCGCCGTGTAACGCACATCTCCTTTTTTACGAAGGGACCTAAAATGTAGCGTGTAATGCTCTTATGTTTTGAAATAATTATTTCGGGGTATTATCCTAGACTTTGGAAAAAATAAAATACTTTTAAAATTACAATCCTTTTATTTCATTAGGTATGCCATTTCTTTTAAGTAAACAGTATTCCGATTTATGCAGAAGTCTAATTTTTTTTATGCTCATCTTTTTTTTAAAATTATTTTTGAAGCTATTATTTTTATACATCCGGTGTATAGCGACCACCCGTTAATTTCGATATTATTTTTTGTGTTCAAAATACGCGTCATACGCCGGATTTTACAGCATGTATCCTCAAAATTGTGAAATGTACATAACAGTCCACTGTGTATAACTCTAATAAGAAAGTAATTTAATAAGTTTAAAAAATGAACCCTAATCCCGGGGGATTTATAAAAACTAATTAACTAAAGACAAACTTAGTATGTAGTACATTATTCTTTAAGGATTTATTTTGTGAAGTATTATTTATATTGTTTCAAAGTTCCACTGAGGAAAAACAAGTAATATAAAAAGAGATTAAGTCAATTCCTGCTTAGTCAACGAAGAAAATTTTTATTTTAGTTACTTTTCATATTAAATAGTTACAATAAATATGTATATACATATATGAGAATCACAGTATTAAGTGACAAAATAGAAAGCGATTTTCCTTTTTCCTTTCTATATATGGTGGATTATTTTTTTTTTGTTAGTTACTATTTATTCATTAATCAAATTTAATTATTCTGATAAAATAGTATATTAGAAAAAAAATCACATTCTCAGAAATTAGGACATTTCAGGTGGGATTCGAACCCACAACCTTTTGATTAGAAGTCCAACACGCTATCCATAGCGTTACAAGGACACTACAAGCGATTTTCCTTTCTATATATGCTGTTGAACTATTATTTTTGTTACTATTTACTCATTTTTAAATTTAGTTAATTAATTAATATTTGAAAAAAACTATAGTAAAATCAAGTGCCATTCACTATAAATTTTTTAAAATGAATTTGAACTTGAACGGATGGATAGAAAGCATTTTATTAACGATTGAAAATTATATATATATATATATATATCTATATATATAAATGAGAAAAGCGACTCACTCACTGACTGACTGACGACTAATCACGAAATCTCTGGAACTATTCAACCTACAGACTTGAAATTTGGTAGACATGTTCCTTTGATAGAGTAGACATCAGCTAAGAAAGGATTTTCCGAAATTCGAAACGCAAGGGGCGTTACGGGGGGTTAAGGGCTTTAATAATAATTGTTTCCATGTTTAAACTACTTGATGTACAATCTTGAAATTGGGTAAGCGGATTCCTTTCAGAGAGTAGAGATCCGCTACAAAATGAGTTTGGTGAAAATCGACCCCCAAGTGGCGTTGCAGGGGCTTAGGGGGCGTTATAGATAATTATTTCCATTTTTAAACTATTTGACGCACTGTCTTTAAATTTGATATATAGATTCCTTTCGTAGAATAATGATCAGTTACAAAACGGGTTTTGGGAAAACAGACTTCTAAGTGGCGTTGCGGGGGATTAAAGGGCGTAATAGATAAATATATCCGTTTTTAAACTACTTCACCTACCTGCTTGAAAATTGGTAGTTAAGTTTCTTTCCTGGGGTTTCTTCCCTTTCCGCTACGAAATGGGTTTTAGGAAAATTGACCCCCAAGGGGTTGTTGCGGGGGCGGGGGGTTTAAGGGGCGTTATAAATTCCTATTTTTAAGTTATTAGACGTACAGTCTTGAAACTTAGTAAGCAGATTCCTCTCATAGGGTAGAGATACGCTAAAAATGGGTTTTGTGAAAATTGCCCCCAAGTGGCGTTGAGGGGACTTAAGGGGCGTTATAGATAATTATTTCCATTTTTAAACTATTAGACGCACAGTCTTTATATTTGATAAAGAGATTTCTTTCATAGAGTAGAGATCAGCTATAAGAAGGTTTTGTGAAAACAGACCTCTAAGTGGCGTTGCAGGGGAATAAAAGGCGTAAGAGATAAATATTTTCGTTTTTAAACTATTTGACCTACCTGCTTGAAAATTGGTAGGAATGTTTCTTTCATGGAGTAAATATCCGCTACAAAACGGGTTTGGAGAAAATTGACCCCCAAGGGGTGTTGCGGGGGGTTAAGGGCAGATAAAAATAATTATTTCTTTTTTTAAACTATTAGACTCACAGTCTTGAAATTTGGTTAGCAGATTCCTCTCATAGGATAGAAATACACTGCAAAATGTGTTTTGTGAGAATAGACCCCTAGGTGGTGTTGCGGGGGTTCAAGGGGGTTATTGATAATTTTTTTGCATTTTTAATTAATTGGACGCACTGTCTTCAAATTTTGCTAAGCAGATTCCTTTCATAGAGTGCAATTCCCTACAAAATGGGTTTTGTGAAAACAGACCCAGAAGTGGCGTTGCGGGGGCTCAAGTGGCGTTATAGACAATTATCCCCATTTTTAAACTGTTAGACGTACAGTCTTGAAATTTGATAGCAGATTCCTTTCGTAAAGTAGAGAACCGCTACAAAATGGGTTTCGCGAATATCAACTACCAAGTTTAATTTCGGGAGATTAAGAGGCGTAATCGATAAATATTTCCATTTTTAAACTACTTGATCATCCTGCTTGAAAATTGGTAGGCATGTTCCTTTCCTGAAATAGAGTTCCTCTAACAAAGAGTAAAATGAAAATTGACCCCCAAAGAGGTTTGCGAGGGGTCAAGAGGAGTTACAGAAAAAAATTCCTGTTTTTAATTGTTAGACCCATATACTTGAAATTTGTTAAGCCTGTTTCTTTTGTTGAATAGGGAACCACTAAGAATAAATTTTAAGCAAATCAAGTTCTGTGGGGTTGCAGGGGGTTACTGGGACATATTGACAAAAAAAATTACTTTTTTCGAGCTACAAGGACTATAATAATGAAATTTGGTTTGCATTTTTCTTTTGTTGAATTGAAATCCGCTAAGAGCAGTAATTTTGGAAAACGGCTCTCAACGGGATTACGGGGATATTTATAGTAAAACTTTTGCTTTTTTCTGTTAGATTTAGACTTGAAATTTGGCTTGCATGTTCAATTTACGGAGTAGAGATCCAACGGAAATTGATTTTGCGGGAATCCACTTGGTTTTTGAGTTACGAAAGAGCAAACATCATTCTATGCTTCAATTTTAGAGATTTTTAGAAAATACAAATGAGATGAGTTCTGCCCTTTTTTTTTTATCAACAGGTGACAGTTACAGGTATAAGTATATTTTTCAATTCAATCAAATTCTTAATGCTAGGACTTAGATATCAATAATTTATACGCGTATATATAAGCAGTAAAAATTTATAAAACATCTTGAAATACCCAGCGAAGCGGGCGGGTAACAGCTAGTATATATATATATATATATATATATATATATATATATATATATGTGTGTGTGTGTATGTATTTATATGTATATATGTATATATATATACATATATATTACAATATATATATATATATGTATATATATATGGTCTTGTTTTATGCGTTACTGTTATTGTTGATAGCCTGGGAATAGGTTTTGTAGTACTCACGTGGTAAGTCTTTATCTAATAGTTTTAACCTTGATTTTAAAATATTTTAGTAATTATTACAGGCTCTCTCTGTAATATTATCGTTTTACATTAAGAGATTATGGTTTTATTTATAATAATAGTTAAATTCCTCCAGAAATTTCTTGCTTTCCCTATGGACCAGAGTATTGGTGAAGGTTGGCTGACCGAAAAACATTGTTTAAATCTGCTATCCTGGTTCCTAAGGCCAGAATTTTGCTCTAGTATTTCTGTGGCTAAATCTATTCTATCATGACTAAATATCTTAGGTATATAACTATTTTTTGTATATATATATATATAAAAGGGAGGGAGTGAACTAATAGTAGGAATTGAAAAAAAAAAGATTCCAAACGTGTGGAATCCATGGATACAGAGATCCACTTCAATAGGATAGAAGATGAATGAGAGAAAAAAGTATATTTCGCATGTAGCAAACAACATTAATATTCACTGTATTTGCCATCAGTATTATTGATCTCTTAATATTGAGCCGTAACACGGGGTGGGACACTATTAAGCTGACATATCATTCATCACGTTCAATACCATCATCAAGTTGGCTTGATTGTTATCAAGGAATTTATGAAGAGATTTTAATTGTATAATGAAAGTAATCATCCTATTTAATACTAAGAGATAAACAAAAGCTGGATTAGTATGGAAGAAGATTCTTTAGATGAAGATTCCTGTGAATCTTATTACGTGAAAGTTGTACTCTCAGAAATTAAAATTAGACATCCTAATCTTCACGTATTGTTATTAATAATAATATCGATATGGTATATAATTGGGATATCGATAAAATAATTGTCGAATTAACTTGTCTGAGTTTAATCGCGCGATCAGTTATGACAGTAATTGATTCGTCATCTGATATAATGTGTTTGTCTTTATATTGCATGCAAAATACTTTAATTCGGTTGCTCAAGCGATGTGTTATGTGTGTCACCGGTTTATTGTTTCTATTTTGTGCAATTGTTATTTTTTTTCGTGTTTTCTGGTTACTGTAACTTAATTAGAAGCTTCATTAAAAATAAGTTAAAATAAAGCAAGTTATGTGCTAAGTATAGAAGAATATTGTTGCGAAATTTGCGTAATGATTGCTTAAAATAAAGTAAATAATTTATATCTGGATGTGTAATACGTTAATATTGCTTTCTGTTGTGTTAATTTTATACTAAAATTGTAATATTCGCAATCAACGTGGTTCCTTCCATTATAATGGCGATTCAATGGAAGCATAGCGAAATTTTGGTGATAGAACCACGTTGGCAACTTGGCGATTGACTGAACGGTGAAGAAGTTGCTTTGTTGTAGCTCCCCACTTGGTGGGGAGCGCAACAAAGATACCACAAAAACTTTCTCCACAAAAAAATACATACCAACATACCAATTTTCACAGTGTTCGGTTGAACGGTGTTAGAGTGTGTGAAGCGATTTCATATATACAAACATCCATTTATATATATATTTAGATTAATACAGTAGAGCCCCGAAAATTCGGCCAAATGTGGACCAAAGGGTGGCCGAGTTTGTGAAAATGCCACGTTATCGAGACTGGGATTAAAAAAGAATAACTACGAGTATTTCCTCAGAAAATATTATTGTATTGCACTTGCATGTATTGTTTGCTTGAGAATACAACTGCCAAATACCCTTAAATAAAGGAAAAATGCTTCTATTGTAAAGGCATAGAGAATTTATTACGTGAAATCTGAAAATTAATGAACATGTAGTACATAGTTATTTACCTGGTCAGCAGACACACCTCAAAAAAATTCTGTATGAAGGCAAAAAGCTGTCTGAACAAAAATTAAATAGCCAACTTTGAAAAAATTGGCTTCTTTTTATTTAAGAAATACGAAATGTCCTGTTGTCTTCCACCCTGCACTCGGCGTTTTACTGCTTCATCACGAAGATAACGAAGGAACAGTAAGGTCATTACCGACGCATCTTGTTCAAAATACTGAAGGGTGATTTTGTCAGTCTTTAGTCAGTCAGGCTTTTCACTGTGATATTTTAGGGTTTGTACAGTGTCGTCAATGTTAAGGTCTTCATCATTTTCCGGCATTTTTTCAATAATTGTGATAGCAACAATTATTCCTGCATCGGATATAATATCTTGTTCGGTATCTTAGAACGAGCCTGTACGGGTTTTTTTTCGACTTACAAGGGTGTGGCTGAGTTATCCGGACTGCCGAGTTTTCGGGACTCAATATATGGCTGGTTTTTGAATAACTTTCCTCAGTAAATCTTCGGTCATTGCTTACATAATAAAATCATTTTTCCTCTAAATTATAAGCCCAAAAATTTCTTTGTTTAAAAGTTAAAATCTGCAAGACATCCAGAGTTTGCATATTAAAAATCATTCAAATACACTGATAATTATACTTTTCCTTTAAGATTAGAATATTTATATATATAAAATATATTTCTGACATAAATCTTAAATCATCAAGAACCCAACTTTCCTCTTCATCGAACATCAATCTTTGCTCTTACAATACCTTTTATTTTGAAATAAATAAATACATAAGTAAAATACAGACGATCGGGTCTATTAGACATTTCGAAATATGGAAATGGCGCAGTATTTTGTTTTTAAATTTCGAAATCCAATTATGTTTTTTTGTCAGAGATCGATAATAAACCCCTGAGAAAGACGAACAGGCATTTGAATACATCATTTGTATGTTACCGATATTGGGTAACAAAACAAACATAGGCGCTATAAAATGATAATAATATTCCAGACAACGCGACACACACACAGATAACTATTTATTGTTTTGTTTTATTGATATTATCGTCTGACCTATTTATGGCCCAGTTTTTCGAATGGTCTGAAACAAACATTGTAAATCATAAGATGTATCTAGGGGCAGAACCTGGAACACATGTAGCCAAATTCTAATAAATAGCATACATTTCTTAGAAGAAGAATACATTATAGTGCGAAAACGAAAAAAATATGTTTAAGAATTCTAAGATTTGTGGAATATTATTTATTATAAACTCTGTTGATGATTTTTCATAAAAATCGTTTGTCAAAAAAAAAAAAAAAAAAGTATGAATAATAAGAAGAATATAAAAAGTAGTGCAAACCGAAAAAAATACGTCTAAGTATTCTGAAATTTGTGCTATATTATTATAAACTCTGTTGATAATTTTTTTATAAAAATCGCTTGTGTGTCAAAAAAAAAATACTAATAAGAAAATAGAATCTTCTTTTAAAGTTTTGACCTTGTTTACATAAAAAAAAACATCTGCTTTATTTTATAACATAAAAATCCAATAAATAAAGTTATAATAACTAAAAATATCAATGTGATTATTATTAAATATTACGAGTAAAATAATTACAGTTTTAAGATCTCTGACTACATTTGGAACAATTATTCTGAAAAAGCTTATAAATGAATATTTTTTTGATATTTAATGTCAATTGAATTAGAATATACATGTAAAATTGTCTTAAGAATATTATAACAAGAAAACATTGTTTAACTGCAATCTTTTGGCAAAAAATGAAAGAAGAATGAAATATTTTCAAAACATTCTTTTTTTTATGGAAAATGTTTCTATAATGATAATTTGTTTTACCTATGTAGAGCTTCAATACATAATCTGAACTAAGAGTTTTGAAATATTCCCATACTTTTTAGAGTTACAATCAATTTTTTAAAAAAAATAATAACCGGTGTTCTATATATATGTGTTGAAATTTCTCTTTTCTGAAGTATTAAAATATATATATGATTAAATCCACTTCTAAATGATGTATTTCAAAAATCCTTGTTCAGGTTCTGTACAGTTTTATTTAGGGAAAATGTTGTTATTATTAAAGAAGGATTTATCAAAAAAGAAGAATGATTTGATAACGTTTCATTTTTTCTTAATTTTTTTTCCACAAAAATTACATTTGAATAATTTTTTTTTGTAATAATGTTGTTAAAATAATTTTATATGTATGTTCTAATTCAAGTGACCCTGAATATCTCAAAAAATTATTCTTACTTTGAAGTTATGTAAATTAAATATGATATTTACAATATTAAAAAAAAATTTTAACTTGTATGATTTGAAATTTTGATTTGGCGAAATTCTAAATTACAGTGACTTCATGAATTCTATATGAAAGACTTTTCGAACAAACGATTATCTTAAGTTTTGCACAAACTATTCTTTCGATAGAAACCGAAAGAAAAGTTTGAATTTTTATATATTTAAAGAATCGTAGAAAATCAACTGTCAATCTTTTTCCATTGTGTTTTTGTGTAATGTATAACTTTTCCTCATACTGAAAGAGGCGTTACAAAGTTTCTTTTTCTAAATTCTTTGTATTCTTTTAGAATTTAAAGTATAAATCTTTTTTTAAATGTAAGAATTTCTAAGATATATATTTCATCTGATAAATTATAAGATTGATAATTATTGAGAACAGAATTCAGAGATGTATTTATGACACAATAAATAAAAGACACTGGGGGTGGGGGCTTTCTTTCTTGGTACACCTCTGCCCTAAAAAAAAAGAATAATACTTCACATTAACATAATTAATTCGACATTTCTTTAATTTCTTTCAACATAATGAATCTGATGGAGGAAGGATCTGATGGAGGTATCTTAATGTTGAGGACGTTTCCGTCCAGACTCGATCCAATATAAAATGAGTTACGTTAATCTCTTTTGTATGCATTTATACATAAATACGTACAAAAGAGATGATGGCGGCGGTCTCATATTATACCCCAATACGTTGCCAAACATATTTCTTTGATTTTACCGACTGTAGAGAACAAAAAACAGTGAAAAATAATTTATTCAACAAATAATTAGCATTAATTAATAAAATAAATCATTAATAAATTCTTAATTAAATTACTAAAAGCACAAGAATTTGTGTGTTTACTTTTCTCAAAATTCAAAAATAAAAACAGTAAATCAAATTGATCATTATAGAATCACCAATCATTTAAGAAGTAATATATATATATATATCACTTTAATCTGTAATTATATATATATATACAAAACTAAACATATTATGATTACAGTGTTTCAATTATAATGACCAGTCTGCTTCTATAGGCTTACAAATAGTCACAGAATAAACTTTAGGTTTCTTAGTTGTTGTTTTTTGTTGTTTTTTTGAAATTTCATTTATAACTTCCACAAAAGTATGATGGTGACGTTGCTTGAATTCAGAAGTGCAAAATCATGTAAATCTTCATTATGCATCATGCTTCTTAAGGTATCCGACTACTCACAACTTTAAAAAAAAATGGAAATATGGGGATTTTTTTTTTTTTTTTTTTTGTGGTTTTTAGGTTTGTTTAGTACATTTTAAGAAAAATATGCTAAAATTAAAAAGAGAAAAATAAATTATTCTTACTAAAAAAAAATGGGATTCTTATTATTAAATTAGTAAAAATTTACAAAAAATAACATAAACGGGTCCCGTTTCGTACAAAAAATTTATCAATAAGTTTTCAATTTTGATGTGTTGCTTTGCTATTCATTTTTAAAATGACCTTCAGGATAAGAGATGTTTGAATTTTTAGAAAAACTAGAGCACTTTATCTTACAAGGGGTTAGGGCACGACTAAAGAAATTCATTTGGGGACGAGACTTCGTGTAATATAAGTACTCCTATAAAGTGTCCAACCCTCAATGATCAATTAATTTATAAAATATCTTTAAAATTGTTTATTTTTCACTTTTTAATGGTCTATCCTTAGTTATATTTCATAAAATAACTAGGTAAACCATGGAATTTTTCATCTCTTACATACTTTGACTGACTTGACTAGTTATTTTATGAAATACCTAGTTATTCTATGAAATAACTGAATTTTTCTCTTAAACGGTAACATATATAAAATTATAATCAATTGGGAAAATATAAGTCGAGGGCAAGTGGGGGGGGGATCCAGACCTTTCTTGACCCCCCTCCCTTCCTTGTGTGCGCCACTGAATACAATATATAAATATATATTATCAACAGGTGAACAAAACTTCAGTATCAATCAACAATAGAAGGGAGGAAGAGTGTGAGAACGATCAAATTAAACAATACCCACCCTCGAACCCAATTTGCATAAGTTCACTCTCATAGCCAACACCGACGAACAGCCCGGTTGCTATGCGAACCTTCTAAATTGGATTCAATAAACACCTCATCTCGTTCCACTTCCGTTTTCCATCAAAAAGCGATAAAAAAAACAACAAGAGAAATATTGTTTTTCCCTCCAATACATACAATAGGCGAAGCGGGATTTAACAAAGCGTGATATCGGCGGCTACACCAAATGACCTCTCGATCGCTTGTTAATGCGGTTTTTCGCCCAACAAGAAAATCGTTTGCAGTTAACAATGGATGGGGGTGTCCCTAACAATAGGAAGTGATTTCGGTTTCATTCTGGCATGTGCTGCTTGTGCTGCTGGCTGTTTTGCATTTTGTTCTGTTGAGACGGGAAGACTGTTGGGACTTCGGGGTTGTGCGTGGTGTGTGTGCCGAATCTGTTACAGGGTTATTTTTTTAACTGTCGGCACTCGACTGTGTCGGCAGTAGTGTGGTGATATGGTGGTAGTTTTCATGTGGCCAGGATGTGTTCTTGAAAAGGAAAATCTCGTTAAGGATATTAACACTAAACCCAACCGACTTTTATTTACGTACCTAATTCTACGGATGGTTCACAAGTGACCGCTTTTTAAATAAATGTAATATTATTTTCCAGTTGATTATAAATAATTCAGAATTTATATGGGAAATAAAAAATAAAACAATATTATCATGTAATAATTAAAAAAAACTCTTTTTTATTGCATTTTAGACATATACGTTTTGGAAAGAAGAATTTGAATTAAAAATTTTTTTAATATTTTTTTTCAGTACAGAAAAATATCGACTTAGTGATTTTCAAATCTCATTGACTCGTCTTTTATTTGAGGGGCGGGGGAAGGGATTGGTGAAATTGGTAATGTGACTGAAGAAGTTGTCTATGTTGCAAGCAAATAAATTCAGAAGTGGATAGTCAAGAGCTGCTGGATTTCCCCAATCAGGAGCTGACAATTAATGTGCTCATAGAAATGCATGAGCAAGAGTAAGATAATGAAGATAGAGTATTTATACCCATTTCATTCAAAAGATCGAATGACGTTTGGGAATTTGATAGAAGGCCTTTGTGTTAAATTGAAAAAGAGGGTTACACAAATTTTAGAAAATATAAACACCAACAATTGGCGTACTTTTCAAACAAAACAAGGAATAAAAAAATTATTAGCATGCTATGAAGAAATTTTGCGAGCCGGCGGATTACATTGTTAAATTTTATGAAACCTTCTTCATCAGAATAACTTCGGTTTGCGATTTTGTATTATCTAAGATTTCATTAAACATTTTTTTTTTTTTTTTTGTCTAAATTATTATCTTCTTTCGTCTCCGGCTCCTACTAAAAATAATTTATATGTATTTTTATGCGAAATTACCCCGACTTACGAAGTTATCACTCAGTCCCACCTATTGCGTAATTTCGGGGTTTTGAGTACTTTTCATAGGTATTGTTGTTCAAATTAAAATGAAATTTATCCGTCACCTCAATTGCTATATATTATAAAATAAACACATCACACCTCAATCAGTCATCCATAAAGAAGTGAGAGTAAATGAATGTACTAACGTCACACAATTCAGGTACTCAAGGGCTTTTGGCGATTGACCTCGTAATTTTGAACTATAGTCAAGTGACGAGGACGACATCTGAGCTTGCATCCCCTTCTCCTAACTTCCACTCCACACCAATGGGAGGACGTTTGAGCTTTGACATAAATAACGTGCATCGTCCCCCTACAACGCAGGTCTTCAGTGGTACTAGGCTAGAACTCATGACGTTCAGGTCACGAATCCGTTTTCTTGACCACTAGGCTACCGCGGCCACCATTCATAAAAAAGAATTACCATCTAATTTTAGAATTGCCAATTAAATAATATTTATCGAATACAGTCATTGTCACACTTAATTCAGCGCGGGAAAAAAACGACACAAAGACTGATTTACACATCTTGAATGTGCCTCTTTGTAGAACAAAATTATTTTAGATCCCATTTATTACTAGGTTTTGATATTATTCTAAAGTTGTTAGAGAAGAGAATCTTGTTGTTGTTACTAGTATCACGTGATCGGCATGCGCCTGTGGCGGTATCTAAAATAAGCCAGTAACAGCCTCCGGACAGGAGGGATCACTTTTGTCTAGTGGTTTGTTACGTGCTTACGAATCGATAGTTCGCAGTTTCTAATCTCCGACATTGGTGACCCGGACGTGAAGCAGCAAAAAGTCTTCAGACTTACTTGACGCAGCAAAAAGTCGTCAGAATCACTTGACGCAGCAAAGTAGTCAGACTCACACGCTCGCCATAACAACAAATATCTCGTTCATTCCCCTGTTCACTGACTCACTGGTGGGGGAGTACTGTAACGGTATCTAAAATAAGCCAGTAACAGGAGGGATCACTTTTGTCTAGTGATATGTTATGTCCTTACGAATCCATAGGTCGCGAGTTCTACTCTCCGACATGCCAGAGCGAGGCCCACAAAATTCATCATGGCAAAGGGCTATATTGTACGTCTGTCGTAGCCTTGAGCACCATGTAGGTCCCAGTAGTTTTTGGCTCGTTTCCACCCCAATTTTGAAAGAGGTGGGTCAGGGGCCTCCCACCTCTCTTCCCCTTCCACCAACCTCACGAGAGGATTTGCGTCTCGACGACTATTTAGAGTATCACTACGCCGCGAAGGCACTATACATTCACAAACATCCATGCGTCTTCTCCGGATTTCGGACCCAGGTCTTACGGCAAGGCAGTCAGCATCACTAACAGCTGTACCGTATGGGCAGCAGAGTAGAGGATCTTAGAAATACTCAAGAATTTCTTCTAAAAAAAAGTATTTGGAACAAAAACTTAAAATTCGAATATGTTCAATTCTTCTCAGTCATCAATCTAAGCAATTGAAGATTTTTGTTTTAAATGTTGGATATAGGATCTAAAAAACGTATTTTAGTGGAGTTAGGTTGTAAAAACATTTTATTACATAGAAATAGAATGTATTTTATAAAATGGTTCAAGTTGAAAAATATCTCACCTTTAAACATTCACGATGTCTGCTATATGATAGCTTTTAAATTTGTCGTTTGCTTGTTGCTATGGTAACACAGTTGAAAAATAAATGAAACGATAAAATAAATGTGACATTATTTCGTAATTCAAACAGAACTAACTACACTGGCGTTTTTTTAGATAAGGTTCCAGTTAAACGTGTCTTAAAAAATAAATTTGATTATAGAAATACATTTTACGGTAATGCTTTTTTCAGTTGAAGATGACCCACTAATCACGTAAAAATTTCAGTTTAGATTCATATGTATCGCTAACAAAATGAAATACAGTTGACTCTCGCTGATTCAAACCTTCGATAATACAAACCTCTCGCTAATTCGAAGTATATACTCAGCCCATAGAATGATCCTTGATATTTCGAACTAAAACAATACGTTTTGGTACATTCAATATTTCGAAGTAAAATCTGTAGCTGACCAGACTACAACACGCTATAATTCGAAGTGATCTAATAAAACTCTCGACAATTCGAACACTCACTATCACGTTGAGTCGTGTAGCAAATAGGTTGGACCTTACATGTTTTGTATTGCATTGTCTCTGCTTGTCTCCCCTGTAACATAGCCCTTTGATAACCATTGGAGTTGACTCCGATAACTCTGACAGAAACTAAGTGTCACTAAGCAAACTACGCAACTTTTTCCTTCAAAATCATGTTTATATGGACGTTTCCCAAGCTTCATTTATTCTAGAAATTCGATTGACAAAGTTTTGAATACCATAAAACAAAAAAAAGACAACAGATTTTTTTTGTCAAAAAAATTAATTATGTACAGTGTGAATTACTATTTTAATATTTGTTTTTAATACATAAATGTATTCTATTACTGTATCTTTAACTTTTGTTTAATATTTATACTGTATAATATGTATACTTTTTAAAAAATACTTCAAAATAATTTTATACATATGTGCAATTGTTGTTTTATTACATAGTTTCAAAATTAAATGTGTTAGAAAAAAATTTCTCTTCATATATTTTGGAAATTTTTTCCTACCCTCATGATAATTAAGTTTTTCATTGGTCCCTTCTATACTTCGGATTATCGACAGTTGACTGTAAATAAAATTGTTTGTGTAATTGAAAATCTATTGTTAAACCCCTTGAATTTTTACTACTATTAAAACATTCCTTTTTCTTACATTAAGTAATTAATTTTTCGATTACGTAAAAATGGAAAAAAATATAATATAAAATTTACAAAATACACGTGTTATAATTTACAAAAGTCACAGGAGGAATGATCCATACAAATCTGACGTCTCAAAAATTATTTACAAAATGGAATATTTTTAAATGACAAAATGCTTTAAGGTACATTTTATCAATCCTGGTTTCGAGAAACTCCTTTTGAAAAGTTAATAGCATTGTCTTCCGCAGATGACAGTTAAAAAGCGCTTCAGGCAAATTCATTCAGTTTTCACTTCAACACCTTGACATTCAATACTTGCACATGACACCACAAAAACCGAGAAATCAAAACAGTTATTTTAAAACTTTTTCATGAAAAAATAAAATATTTTTAAAAGGGAAATCTGGAATTAAGTATTGTATTTTAATTAAAAATACATCAAATATTTTTGTAAATCAATTTTTATGTATTACTATCCACAATGACGTCTATCTTTCTCGTCACAGATATGTATTCCAATCTGTTTACAGTTTTTATGTTTTTATAACATTGTTTGTGTCTTTAAATAAGCAAGTAATATAAAAAAAATTAAGTCAATTTCTACTTAAGTCAACAAAGAAGTTTTTTTATTTTAGTTAATTAAATTTAATTAATGAATTAATGTTTAAAAAAACTGTTTTTGCATCAAGTGTCATCCACTACAAGTTTAAAAAAATTTGAACTTGAGTGGATGAATAAAAAAAAAAGTTTTTGAAGCCAAGAAAAAATTCGTTAGAAAAACCTACTGGCGCCATCTGTTGCAACCAGTTCTAACTTCATCAGAAATAACGCAGAATAAATTTAAAATTAAAAAAAAAAGAAATTTAATTAAGGAAAATATTTGACAAAACTGCATTTGCATCAAGTGTCATACACTACAAGTTTAAAAAAATGTATCTGAACTTGAATGAATGAATAAAAAGTATATATATATATAGGGAGAGAGAGTGAACCAATAGTAGGAATTGAAAAAAGATTTCTAATATTTTAATTTTACAAATGATGATGTAACTAGATGTATTGAATTTATTTTGTTATCTACTGTACGTTCAGTAGTATGTAAAATTTTATTTTTAAAAATTGTTCATTTAAAAAAAATAAATGACTAATTTATGAAAATAACATTAAAGGCTCTATTTCTCCCTATAAGAAACGGATCTCCGTAAATATTGCTAATTTGAATAAGATTTAAAAATAATACTAATGAAATACATATATTCGAGTATTGTAAGATGAGTAATATAATATTATAACTTGAGAATTTATGAGAAATAACACCAAATTTATGGATAAACTTTTGAAAATAACATATAGGATATGAATAAATAATAAGTGAATATGAAATTGACTATCAATAATTACCAGAGCGTCTTGAAAAGCGTTTTTCAAAATATGCACGAATAAGTTCAGCTTTGTCCCCAAGAAAGAGAAGGATATTTTGAACATTTATTACGAATGTGTAAATTTTTTCTGCATACATTAAAAGTGCTTTTAACCATTAGCATAGAAGTAATTGTTTAAAAATCCATTGTTTTTGCATTAGAAATTCACGAATCGTCAGTACGAAAATGTTTGAGTGTATGTTAGCGTCACGCTCTGAAACAACTCGAGGGCTAATGGCTAGGGTTTTTTTCTCGGGATCCCGGGAAATCATAAGATTCCTGTAATTTTTCTATTCCCGGGAATCTCTCGAGGCTTCAATTATCTATGAGGTAGCTATTTTTGACTTGACTGTAGGGCATCGTTAGCTGACCCTACTGTGACAATTTGCGATCTTTCACCCCGAACTTCTTGGACGAAGGAATGTTCCTTATACCCCGACTGTGGGGTTTAGAGTGTTATACGAGAAAGAAAAATTAACGCGCTTGCGTTGGATTGGTAAGAATTTTTCCAGCTAGCTGTGGGAAGGAGTATCTGCCCAGATCAATTCCTGTTTATTTGTGTATCGAGATTCGTTAACAAGAAGTATTGGGTTTTTGAAGCAATCGCATTTCGTAGCCAACCAGCACTATCTGTTCGAAGTTCTAAGATCTTGATTTATTTATGTGGATAACTAAGCTTAGAACTAGGCTGAGTGATAAAAGTATAAATTGCTTATGCTTTCTGAAATCCTATTTTAAAAAACGAATAATCAATTTATTATATATTTTTTTGTATTTTCTTAGCTCATTATAAATAAGTATTAATTTTGGAATTTATATGTATCCTTTTTTTATATAGTTATTATTAATTGTATTTAAAAATAACTTATTTTAAAATTTTGATGTATTCCCGGGAATCTCGATCTCCCGGACATTCCCGGGAATGGATAAACCCGGAAAATCAGAAGCCCTACTAATGGCCCAATGCCCAATGGAACCGAGCTTACCCAAAAGGGGCTTAGAGCTACAAAATGGTCCCCTGGGAAACAACCACCTTTCAATCTTTATTGAACAAAATGTTATCTTACATTTTTTACAGGAGTACGCAGTAAATTTACATAATACAAATTAAAGGTAAATTAAGTGGCCGTGTTAGCTTAGTGGTCAAAGTAACGGACTCGTGACATGAGTTCGAGCTTAGTGCCGTTGAAGACCCACCGTGTAGAGGAGCCGATGCACGGAAAAATGTCGAGGCTCTAACGCCCTCCCGTTGGTGTGGTGTGGAAGTTAGGAAAGAGGGAAGCAAGCTCAAGTGTCGTTCTCATCATTTGACCGTGGTTCAAAATTACGAGGCCTATCGCCAAAAGCCCTCGAGTAGCTGAGTGAGTGAGAGTCATATTAGAGGACATGACATCATCTACATCACTACAAAAGCTGCACGAGGGCTATTGGTGACGGACCTCGTAATTTTAAACCATGGTCAAATGGCGAGGACTACTTTTGAGCTATCATTTCCTGTCTCCAAACTTCCACATCTCGTCATAAGAAGAACTTTGATTCTAGACCGATTCAACGTGCATCAGCCCCTCTACACGGCGGGTCTTCAGTGGCACTAGGGCTCGAACTCATGACCCGCCGGCCCCAAATCGTTGACCATGACCACTAAGTTATAGAAGGCATACAGGGATTTTTAAGACCACCGGTATTTAATTGACTGTCAAGTCAATTAAAGGAAAAGAACCATTTCAAAAAATTATTTGTGTATATAGGATTATCTCGCTTGAGTTATTCTCCGTATAAAATAATTCTAATGTTCGAATGAAACAATTTGAAACTATTAATTGGAATTTTGAATTCACTGCAAAACAATTTTAGAAACAAAGAAAATTTAAATTTACTTTATTATCAATATTGTTATATGTAACCCCTTAACTAGGGTTTGCCCATACACTGTACGGGGCCTGATATTTTCTTCTTTTTATCTTAGATTTGTGCACGTACTTTTAATCCTTAAAGTGAGATTATCAGTACTAGTGTTTTTAAGAGATGCAGTTTGTCCATGGTATACTAAAATACTTCACATTGGGGATATTCCTTGTGGTAAAGGCGGGAATTTTTTACTGAAGGCTAGAATTTATATTCTTGAAAATATCCGATAAAGAACAGAGATTTTCAGGGGGTTTTGTGGTTTCACAATTATAAAATAAAAAATAGCGTAAAAGCTTTGTGAAATTGAAAAATTAAAATAAAATTCTCCTATTTTCGCATTCTGTTAAGTATTATTCTTAGTTACATGCAATAAAAAAATTTTTTTTCTTTTTTTTGGGAACATTTTGGAGGGATAAAATAAGTTAAGGGGTTAAGAATTTTTCAAAAACATTTTTTAAAGTCAGTATTTTTCCCCAATTTTTCCAATTCCTACTATTAGTTCCACTCTCTCCCTATATATAAATATACATATATCTTGTTCAAATTTTCAAACGCTTATAAAATACTTTCTGTTCATCCATTCAAGTTCAAATACATTTTTTAAACCTGTAGTAGATGACAATTGATGTTAATAGAGTTATTTCAAATATTAATCCATTAATTAAATTAAAAAATAAATAGATAGTAATAAACACAAAGATAAGAGTCCAATAGCATATATAGAAAGAAAAATCGCTTGTTGTGTCCCTGTAATGCAGGGGTGGGCAGACTTTTACATGACACGGTCTACTTTTAATTCTTTCAATGCATCGCTGTCCACTCTGTGGCGTAGGTGTGATGAGTAAAAAAATAAAAGCTCAACAATATTTATATTATAACAGTAATAAATATAAAATATGTACTTACCTACATAACTATAATAAAAACACTTACACTTTTATAACTGCGTTTTAAGTAAAACTCAAAATACAAACATTATAATTATACCCACAACCTTAATATCAGATGATGCATTTATTATCAAACAATTCAAAATATATAAAAAATAACAAAAAAAGGGCAGTCATAGAGACTGCCGATAGAAGTGAAAACTTAGAACTTTTTGTATTAAAATTTGAAATTTCATAATGTTTGAATTAAAATTATCGACTTCAGTCTGATTTTCACATCTATTGACACTCCGAGCAACAATTATACGCGTGTTTTTATATGGTTTTTTTTATTATTCAAATATATTACGGCTGTACAACATCATGACGAAATATAAATGCAATTCAATTGAAATAACAATTCTTCGTTTTTCATACGAATTTCTGAGAAAAGCAGAACATTTGACTTTCTTAGGATAGCATCCTTTTTTAGGTCAGCTGCATGCGCATGCAAACTTTGACAATTGAATGAAAATATCGATAATCCTTTCTTGTTGGAGATGAATTCTAGAAAAGTTTTGGTTACTGTTTGTAGTGTATTGTTTTGTAACCTTTTCAATTCTAACATTAGATCCTCCCGATGACTTGTTGATCCTTTATGATGTTTATTTGCATTAATAACCACATTTTAAACTTCAACATATTAATCTTGAATTGTTATTAGATTTTATAAAAATTTTAATTTCAAAATTCACGATAAAATATGATTGAATAACTAGAGAAATCTGTTTTACCACATTAGTAAGAAAACGTCTAAGCCACTGTGAAATACTAATCCGGAATGCGTAATTCTGGATTAGTATTTCACAGTATTTCACAGTGCAGTAATTGCAGATGTTAAATATTGGGAAATAAATAATGCAAAATTTTCAAACGTTAGAATAAATACGATGATTTAAAATAATTTTAAATGATATAAAAATTTCAAACGCCAAAATAAATACTAGTTTTTGAAATAATTTTCTATTATTTATTTTTTATCTTAAAAAAGTTAGTATATTTATTTAGTACTCACTATTGTACCGCACAATGATTCTTCAATTAAACGATTCAAATAATAATCAAACAAAAACACTATTTCAACAATGCACAGTATATATACATTGAACTTTTCACCAAATCCATTCAATTTCACATATAAAAGATATACACAGCACTGAACGTCAGCTGTATAGCTACAGATATACTGCTATATACAGGTCGGTGACGCGAACGCACGAGATTTCACCCATCCAAAAAGTTTCTAAGGCAAACAGCACACTGCGCATGCGCCAGTCATAGCATCTCGGTGACGCGAACCCATCAGATTTTCCCCTACCAAAAAGTGCCCAACGCCGCTAAAGAAGTTTTCACTTCAATAAATCATTTTCATTTAAAGGTAGTTCTCGTAGTTAAAGTCTCATCAGAAAACTTAGTCTGCATACTCTCCGTACCAATCTTGAATATCTTGGTATATAATTACTAACTATTAATATTGCAATGGATTCTAAGGGATCGTCTGTGAAACGGGAATGATACGTTGTTTGAATTATATCCACCGTTGAAAATGTAGATTCACACAAGTAGGTAGAGCGAAAGAATGCTGTTGAATGAATTGCAGCTTTTTTAAATTAGGATACTTTACTTCGTCCATCAGATTTCAAAAGTTATTCTTTTAAAATTGCGTCCTTTTGAAGGAAAAAATTATGTTTCAAGAGAGATAAAAAGAATATTTAACATATTTCTCTTTCCACTATTTTGCTTTGCGAAGCTTGTCTTGTAGTGTGTAAGCAATCATGACTTTAGACACCATACCTCTAGAAACCTCTAAAAACTGGGATGTTTTGATCACACTTGCTTCACAGCTAGACGGGCTCCCACAAATTGATCTATTCGAAAATCTGAGAAATCCAACATTTTATGATTTTGAAAAAAATCCAAGTCTTACAGAACTCCAATAAAGCTATATATATATATATATATATATATATATATAACGAATATTATCAGAATATATACATTTTTATTTATAAGAAAATCTGGTAGCTATGCTTATGAAGTGCATTCAAAAATATCACTTTTATTCATAGGTGTTTCCAGTATTTTGACAACCACCTGAGTTTCTTTTAGTATGCACGTTGAAATCTTATGTGAAGGCGGTCACTCCAAAATGTTGTGGAGGTCCACCGGTCGACCGCGATTGACTTAATGCCCACTCCGGCTGTAGTGCAATGGATAGGCGTTGAACTTCTATTCTAAAGGTCGTGGGTTCGTATCCCTTCTGGGGTGGTCAAATTCTTGAGAATATGATCTTTTGTTTTTTTACTATTCTATTTTATTAGAATAATTAAATTTGATTAATGAATAAAAGTAAAGCAAACAAAAAAATAGTCCAACACCCTATATAGAAAGGAAAATGGAAAATTGCAAGTAAAATCGCTTTCTATGTTGTCACTTAATATTGTGATTCTGTCATACGCATATACATATTGAAATTAATTGTTTTTTTTAAATAATACTTGGTTTTTTTTATAAAAAAAAAGCGCATTTTCGAGCTTTTAAAAAAAACTTGGAAAAAAAAAAGAAAAAAACGTGAGAAGTATTTCATTTGTGAAAACATCTGCATGTTTTCTTCTCACAGCAAAAACATCCTAGAATTACGGAATTTGATCAGCAATGGTAATCATGCATAGACTTTTTCAGGAAAACACCTTCGGCCTTGTGAGGAACAATGAATGGTTTTGCGATTCTGTGATTTCGAGTTCTTGATGTACAAGCTGTTGATGCTGACATCTTAAGGTACAACAAAAAAACAAGGCCAATGCATCATCCGATTAATCAATCAATCAATCATAATCCATCAGACTTCGCTCAAGTTGACTCGCGTTTAATTTTATGCTTACGGAGCGTTTTGAGTGTTTTTTCTGTGACTACGAAAATTTATGGGATTCCAAATCCATTGCATTATACATCGAGCGAGTCACAAATAAAAAAATTTTGTTTGATGGTGTTAAGGGGCTGTATTTATTTTGAGAAGTTTATATTTTTGACACACATTTGAAAAATTGGTAGATATATTGCGACATCTATATTTTGTTGCTAATTTAGTAGTTTATATCTTAAATGGATTCTAGGCCATAACATATTGAAATAATGTATGAACCCACGTTGTACAGAATATAAATAATAGCCCTAAAAAAAGGGGGAAGAAAAAAACAGTACCTATTACCATATAATATGATCAGTGGTGCACACAAGGGGTGGGGGTTCCTCGGGTCCGGACCACCCCCACAGGCCTTGATTTTTTCGATTGATTATAATTTTATATACATAGTACGTAAAATTTAATTAATTATTGGTTATTAATAATTAATTTTATTAATTAATGCTAACTATTCATTCAATAATGAGATTTTACTGTTTTTCCCCCGAAGTCGACAAAATCAAAAGAATATGTTATGTGGACTTTTGACCCCCCCCCCCCCTTCAGAACAGTTCCTGTAAGCGCTACTGAATCCGGTATATAACACACACTTGTATAACACAGGTAATAAGATTAAAATTTACAGGTGTACGTCGGTGCTTCTCAAACTTTTAATTTTGGCAACCCAATTTTCATCGCACCCCCCCCCCATACAATAACAATATATTGAATGCAATAATAATGTACTTTGACGCGCTAAAACTACAATACGACTTTAATTATAAACCGCACAAATTATCCAGATAAGTATTGTATATGACAAGCCCATGGGTGTGAGTCAGTAGTAATTATTAAACTCGTTCTTAGTTCAGTATTGATAAATTAAATATCAAATGCATTGTACGGTACTGATAAGTTTATAAGTTTTTTTCCAGTATAAATATGTATTATATTATTTACTATGTCAGAATGTATTTGTTTTACTTCCTTTCAGTAAATTAATAATTTATTTTAAATAATCTTTTGTTTTTGACTTTTCAATATGCTCGCTCACCACACACACACAGTTTGAGAAACGCTGGTGTACGTCATACGCCAGATATGAACATGATAGACTTAAAAATACAGAAAAGATCACCATAAAAAAAGTTCGATTTTTTATGTACCTAAATATTGGTTTTTATTTAAAAGAAATGACATACCTTATATGAACTTTTATTATTTGAAAACATGAAAAAATCGTAAAATTCCGCGTCTACCGCTATACCTTCAGGTATATCCTTGAATTTTTTCTGTTTCATTTTCACCATTTTCACCTTTGATTACTCTGTTTCATAAATATAAATAACCATCTTCTATTCAATGTAGTTTGTTAGTTATACTACATGACTAAGTTATACTTTGTTAGTTATACTACACTTATAAAATGACTTTCTAATTGTGACAGGTTTAAGGTATCCGACTACCCTAAAATTGTGAGTTTTGCCAAAAAATTGACATTTTTTTGTGATTTTATTTTACAGCCCATCTTATTAGCTTAATAAAATTACCAAGTTTATTATTTTCCGCTCACTAGAACAAAAAGTACAAGTAAAAGCAGATGCCATTACTTTAAGCAAGATCTCACACTTTAAAACGCGTTTTACTTCAAATGTGGTTTTTTTTAATAATGCTCAAACGGGGAGAGTGAGTGAGAGAATATTAACGTCGCACTGATTAGCAACACGAGAGCTTTTGGCGACGGTCCGCGTAATTTTGAACCATGGTCAAGTGACGCGGACGACACCTGAGCTGGCACCCCCTCTCCTAACTACCACACCACACCAACGGGAGGACGTTTGAGCTCTCGACAGATTTAACGTGCATCGCTCCCCTACACGGCGGATCTTAAGTGGTACTAGGATCGAACCCATGACATGCTAGCCATGATCCGATGCCTAGACCACTCGGCCACTGCGGCCGCTCAAACAGGGAGAGCGATTGCTCAAAAATTTGTGAAAATAATTAACTCAAATTTTTTGTGTACGTTCTGTATAATAGTACAAGTGTTTTAACTTTCGGATTTATCAATCACTGTTTTATTACAAAATTTACAGTCGCTTATGTGAATATAATCAGTCATTTTAAGCAAAATTTCATATAATAACTAAGATAAAGTGCTCTAGTTTTTGTAAGAATTAAAATATCTCTTATCCTGAAGGTCATTTTCAAAAATGAATAACATAGCAACGCATGAGAATTGAAAATTTGTTCATAAATTTTTGGTACAGAATAGGCAGCGTTTACGTTAGTTTTTGCAAATTTGTATAAATTATTTCGTATTTTAGTAATAATTTCTTTTTCTCTTCTTAATTTTAGCATATTTTTCTTAAAATGTATTAAACAAATCTCAAAACACTAAAAATAAATCGCCATATCTCCATTTTAAAAAAAAATCGTCGCAAGTAGTCGGATAACTTAATATCATTCATTCACTATTCCTAGACTTAAAAAGATTAGAGCATTAAATACGTACATTTCGGGGTTTTTTTAAAAAAGAAGTGCGCTTTATTCGGCGAATACACCTACTACAAAAAATACTGTTTGAATGTTTAGGTGCTCGTAATACGCCGGAATATGCAGTAATTGCAAGCCAAATTATTGTGTTTAAATATTCTAGCGTGGAGTTCTTAATCTTTTTTGTACTCAAAGGAATATTTGTAAGCAAATTGAGAATTTTGTTTCTCTTTCATTGCGCAAAAAGGGGTATGAAGGAATTCATTTTTCATGGTATACATATTGTTGAGCGGGGGGTCGTCTTTTAGATGCAGGAAATATCACATGATTAACAGGCAGGTTCTTTCGGAGTAATCGTTATTTATTCTGGGACTCTATAGTAATTACAGCAGATTTTCTTCAAAAAGGAAACGAATGTCACAATGGCACAGATTCCAAAATTACGCAAGTATTGAACATAGCAGCTCAAATTCGCAATCACAATTTCACATTAGAGAAATAAATAGTCCAAAAATTTCATTAAAATATTTTAAGCTTTATATATACTATATATTAGAGAAAACATTATATATATATATAAATCAATAAAAAACCAAAATCAGGACATAATTCATTCTTTTGAGTTGTCTCAGCTTCCACAAAAATTTATTTATGAAAGAATATCAAAGAATCACACCTTTCATTTATAAAAAAACGAAAGAAAAGAATGAGAAAAATAATTTCATTAACATTTTATCCATATATCACACTGTTTATTTTGGTATTTACGTACCATCGCAACAATCGCCGACGTGCAAGATAACTTGCCTAGTGGGCGACCCCAATTTAGCACGTGTGGTATGCGCTGAATTGACAATCATGTGCTTCATTTCATATAATGTCGCCAATAGGTTGCGATAATACGTAAGTATCTTATTTTTTACTACAAGGGAATTTCTTTAAAAAATTATAGATTTTGTTTTGTATGAGTATTTATTCGTTATTAGTTCATGAGATAACAAATGCTGATGACACAATAAAATAATTATTAAATTAAGTTACAATAATATAACATTCATTTCTTTGGGGAAAAAATTCAAAATTACTCGGAATTTTATGTCAGAAAATTTAAATAAAAATTCATTATTAACTCCTGCTTTCTGTCTTTTTTAAAATACATTTTAATTCAAATGTGTATTATTTACAATATTTAACCTGGCACACACATTCGAAATACAATACAACACATACACACATTTGATATAAACACATTTTTGAAAAACAATAATTCAGATCTTAATATAACTTCGTTTCTAATTTTCACCCTCCCATTTATATTTCATATTTCTTCCTTTGATGTTAAAATTCTTCTCTTTTTACATGTTTTTCTACATCATCCCTTTTATAAAAACAAGTGAGTAATTGCTCAAGGGAAAAAAAGGGGGAGATAAAATAAAATACAGAAATGAAATGAAATGAAGACGAATGGTCTTCAAAGATAAAATGCTTTCTGAGATGTTAAGATAAAGTTTCATTGATATATGGTTCTTTGGGCGTTTACAAGCATGGGTGGAACCAGGAGAAAATGTATATACATAAAACACTAAAGGCAACATGCTGGCAAATATAACAGGTTGAGATTATTGTAAAAGCTATTTTGTTGTTTACTTTTAGCATATGAATATAAGCATAATTAAGTATCATGGAAGGATTATTATTCATTTATTGTTTTTTTTTTATTTAAAAAAAACGTTTTTTAAAATATCTATGAATGCGAAATAGCTCACAATTCATAAGCCATTGAGTAGAAAATTAACCTCACAAACACGGAAATGCCCCCCCCCCCTCATAAATGAATCAAAAAATGTTTTTATTTTTTGCATTTTTTCCCATACTTCTTTTATTTGTACTCTAAGCGTATTCTTTTTTTTTTTAACTTTAAGATATTTAAATAATATTAGTGTATAAGCTCAAACGATAATTTTAGTTTCCCATACTTTGAATGACAAAAGAAAAATTAATAAATTATGCATAAATGCAGTGGTTAATGTGATTACTCGAGTAATGGATTAATTTATATTTATCATTGAGAAAAAAATTAATAAAACGTAATTTTCGCCAGTTTTCTTACTGATATCCCCCCCCCTAATAACAGAATTGGATTTTTGCTTGTTATACCGTTGACCAAAATCGTCAAATCAAAAGTCGTCGCCAAATGTCACGATATACAGCCAATAGTGGAAATCGTTCCTGCATAAGTCTGAACACATTAATAATAACGATGACAGCATTTGGCGAAATTGGTCAACAGGATAGTACTTAAGTACCCAAGGTATATTAGTACAGTTTTAGCTCTTACTTTCAGAGTGGAAACAGAAATTGGTACTTACTTATTATCGCAACATTCGCTAACGTTCCAGATAACTCGCCACGTTGGCAACCCCGATTTCGCATGTGCTGTACTCGCTGAAATCGCTTCTTTTAATGTCGCCAATAGGTTGCGATAATACGTAAGTACCCAGAAATTATTCAGGTTCTCAAAATTTAATCTAAGTAATGTCTTTGCTGTTTCATAAGGTAGGATGGAACCAAATAAATTGTCAAATCAAATTCTTCGGGGATTAATCGATTACATGCTATTAATTTTTGGCGATAAATCAGTGGTATGACTTAATACATAAACACCTTTTACTCTGCGATTAAAACATACATGTAGAACGGAATTTTTTTTATGAAATCTGAATCCATTCTTCCTCATTAAAATAAACAAATAATGAGTTTCATGATATATTTACGGTTAAAGAATAATTTAAATCATAAATTGATGAAGTAACATATAATATATATTATGTGCATTTTTCTCCATTCAAGTGAAAACTTTTTTTATGAAATTTTTTTTATATAGTTAGAATATATTGTTAAAAAAATTTAAGAACTAATTTAATATCGGTTTGTTACAGATTTTCCGTCAAGCAGCTGTAAAATTTCGCCAAGTTGGGGCTGACACGGTAATAATGGAATAGCCGCCAGACATTCATTTAGCACGGTTTCAAAATAACGCCAAAATTAATAGCATACTCATATCAAATTCCAAAATAATAGTTATAACTGTTGAAAGCAGGTATTGCAAATGATGGCGATTGGTATCCGCCTATATGGTGCCGCATTAAAGAGTGACACTAGCTCCTGGGGATGTATTAGGTCTGTAATGGTAAAAATACCAATCCTTATCCAAATTGGATTGTAAAAAAAGTTCTTTACTTCCAATGGAGCTGCGGATTGATATTATGATGATAAATATATACATGCAAATTTTATACTTTACACATAATACTATTTGGAACTTACGCATTATCGCAGTAATCGCCAACTCTCTTAATAACTCGCCAAGTTGGCAACCACCGATTTCCTATGTGTCGTACGCTCTGAATTGGCAACCATGCACTTTGTTTCATATAATGTCACCATTAGGTTGCCATAATACGTAAGTACCTATTATTTTTTTATTGATTGCACTTTACAAGAATATTCTCAATTTCTGATATTGAAAATATTTTTAGAGAAATAACCGAATGTTTTATTGACTTAAAATGACAAATACATTTTTGAAATCCAATTCTCAGTCAATTAAATATTTCCACTAAGCTTTTTACCGTATAAAACTAGTTTTGCGTATGGAATTAAATTGATTAAAATAAAAAACAACGAATATATTTGGCCCTAAATCAGAGTTATTGTAGTGTGTGTGTGTGTTGTTTAATATCCCAATACTTAAAAAATGTTTTTTAATCTCAAAAATTCAATTTTCTATTGCAGCATTTATTAATTATTGAACATTCTGATACATTTAGACACATTTTGTTCGTTATTATTCGAAAAAGTGCATATTACAATTCGTCCTTGTGCACATGTTCAAGAAATATTCTATTTTCCCCAAAAGGTATATGCAAATGTTAATGATCATGAGTATGTTTTAATTAGTAACTTGAGATGTGAAAAAGATTAATAATCTCGAATGGATGTTTGTATATATATGACCTCGCGTCACTCTAACAACGTTTAACCGATCGCTATGAAAATTGGCACGTATATGTATTTTTTTGTGGATAAAGTTTTTGTGCTATCCTCTTTGTTGCAGCTCCCCATCAGGTGGCACTATAGCATATTAACTTCTGTACCGTTCAATCAACCGCTAAGTTGCCAACGTGATCGCCAAAAAGGATGCCAACTTGGCTCTATCGCCAACATTTCCCTATGTTTCCAATGAATCGCCATTATAATGTAAGAAACGGCGTTGCTTGCGAATATTACAATTTTAACATAAAATAAATACAACAGAAAGTAATATTAACGTATTGTACACATCCAGATATAAATTATTTACACTATTTTAAGCGTTCATGACACAAAATTTTAACAATGTGTTACTTTTGCTGAGCAGAGGTCAGCTTAGGAAGGTGTTTTCAAAAATTGACTCTCAAGAGAGTTACGGGGTGTCATAAATAACAAAAAAATCCTTTTTATCAGCTATTAGACCTTCAGACTTAAAATTTAATAAGTATGGTTTTTTTTTTATTCAGCTGAGATATGCAAAAAAAGCTTTCCTTTTTTAAAATTTGCAATTGACGTAAAATTAACTCATTAAAAACTTCGTTATCCTTCAATCTGTATTGTTTAATTTTTCGATTCACCTGAGCGAAGAACGGGTATACCAGCTAGTAAATTATAATTTTCTAATTAAAGATTTTTTTTGATTTATCATTTTTAGGGGGGTGGGAATTGTATTTTCTTCAGAAATCTGTTTTATTTTTTCGAAATAAGAGGAAAATATATTTCTTTAAATTCGAATATGATGTTGGGAAAATAGAAACTACTAAATTACACAGCGGCTTAACAAGACGTGAGAATGGTTTCTGGATTTTCCACATTAAAGCCGAAGAATTGTAGGAATAACCTGTTATTTTTCCTTAATAATATTCTTATTCTTACTTTTCTTCTCACATCAATTACTGTTATCAAGTGTACTATTTGAGTACTTTTCACATTTTGACAGCCCACGTGGTATGTTATGACCCTTTGTCTATAGAAGTTCAAGTCGAAAATCATTTTGGAACAATTGTATATTTACAGTTCGTCTTCTGTAACAGTAAAAAAAAAAAAAAAAAATGACAGTCAGTCATCAATTTAGTGATCTTACAATTCTTTTTTTATTGCTTTTTCCTTTCTTTGTTACTTTTGATGTTTTGAAAGACCAGATAGAATTTGTGATATCTGATCTTCAAAATGACACATGGGTTATTAACCAGTAATGTTATATGTATGCTTACAGATAATATTACGTTTCACAAAATGTAAAGTCGTATACATCACTTTAAAGAGAATTTAAAACTCAATTCAATACAGAAAACGAAATCCAAATATTTACGTTACAAAAAAAATTAAGCTACAATAATTATCAATACACATTAGATACTGATGATAGCAGTGATTTATCAGTAGGGTAGCCTTCATTCAGTTCCTACTATTAGCTCACTCTCTTCCTATATATATATATATATATATATATTTATAAAAAAATAGTTATATATAAGATATATAGTCATATGGTTTGCCAAAAATTTTTCAACTTATTATAATAAAATGCTTTCTATTCATCCAAACAAGTTCAAATAATTTTTTTAAAAAATTGCAGTGGAGGACACTTGATGTTAATACAGTTTTTTCAAGTATTAATTCATTAATTACAGGTTAATTAACTAAATTAATTGCCGGTTTTTAACCCCTTCTTAGATTCGTCTTCATTGTTGTAACAATGAAACTGTTAAAACAATGACAAAAGTTGGCGTCGAAAACCGGTTTTTCAGCCAAATTAACCAAACCGGGTGTGCATTGTTACATTAATGCAAACAAATCATGCTTTTTTCAATTCCTACAATAATACAATAATAGTTCACTCTCTCCCTATACACACACACACACACACACACACGCACGCACACACACGTATATATATCTTGTTCAAATTTTCAATCATTAATAAAATACTTTCTATTCATCCATTCAAAGTAGGAATTGACTTTAAAATTTTATTTATTTTTTACTTGTTTTATTTTAAAAGCTTACATTTTTATATCCAGCGTATAACGCGCATCCATTAAATTTCAACCTTATTTTTTGTGTTAAAAGTACGCGTTATACGCCAGATTTTACCGTAAGTGTCTGGTGTTTCCCGTATTTTGTTCATTCCCAGAAAGGAAATCTTTTCGTGTTAAGAGAAAAAAGAATGCATGAAAATGCATAGTAGTTTGTCGGGACCGTTGTATTATTTCGTGTTAGCCGACATTTCGTCTTAAGCGTTTTCGCGTTAAACGTGTTTCACTGTACTTGAAACCTTATCATGAGCAATCGTTGAAAAAAAAATTAACGAACTCTTTTTGGAATCAGTTCAAGCTACAGGAAGAATAGATATATTGTAAACAAAAATATAACAAAAATAGACAGTGGAGGTCTTTCCTATTCCAGGAACCTATTCACGAATCGAAAGCAGAAAAAAAGTAAAGCATTAAAGGTAAGAAATGAAAAAAATATATATATATCAAGGATAAGCATGTCTAAAGCCAAGTTCAATGTTCTGTTGGATTTAGAGCCAAGTTGTCTCCTGTTTTAGCTGAGCATCGAACACGGTTGACATTTTAACGTTTAAGCATTACTCAGGTTCGAAGGAAATGCTATATGGAACGAGGTTAAATATATTTTTTAGAGTTTAATTTTCCAGTGTAAGTCTTGTAATTTTTATTCTTTTTGCTTCTGTTTTCGCGCTTTTTTCCCTCTTCTTTTTAGCTTTGACTCATCATTCGATTTTTACTTCCTTAAAACGTGAGTGAAAATGCAGTTTTGTCGCGTGTAAACGTTTATTATTAATACTTTGCTTCTTTTTTCTGTTTTCCTTGGGTGGTTTTGATCGGCGATTGTCAATCAAAGGAAAAAGTTGGCCTACATGTGGACAGTGCAACACGTGTTTCGACTAAGATTTGAAATTGTAAAAAAGATACGAGGTAAAAAAGAAATTCTATAAATAAAAATAAGGAAAAAGAAGATCAGTAAGTCTTTTGAAATGCGTTATCTTAAAAAGCAAATAAATCTTCTGCGAATGAAAGGTTTTTCCGAAACCTGACAGGTATTATCAGTTCTTAATATTCTTGTAAGTTTCTGAAGTTTAGAACATAAGAATAATTTTTTTTTACAAAGCAGTATATTTGGATATGGGATTAAAGCTCACATAAATATACTGTTTTCTAAATTTGCAACATCATGAAGGACGCAACAGAATTGAATGAAATTTATACCACATGATTCAATTTTTATCCCTCTATATGAGTGCTTCGCAAACTTTCAATTTTTGCAAACCAGTATTCAATCCTGATTTTCATCGCCCCCCTTCCCATAATTTAATAACAATGCTTTGAATTTAATAATACTATACTTTGACGCTAAAGCTACAATACGACTTTAATCTCTTAAGTTGCACCGGCGTATATAAACATCTCACTCAGCCAAAGCGTCAATTGCCTCGGATGTATATATACGTCTTTCCGAAGTACAATCTTTTCTGTGCACTGCTATCCATAAAATTATTTCGAAGGCTTTGGAATCCAATAAGATGACCTTGATAGTGTTTGGGAAGGATTTACTTATTTCAGAGGACTTGCTTATTTATTCCTTTTCTCCCCCCCCCCCATACATCGCATTCGCACTCCTACGCGGAAAACGGTGGCATTGGGTAGTGAATCGCGTAACTTTTAATTGGCAGTTAAAAGGGATTAATTATAAACCGTTCGTATATCAAAATAAATGTTAATTTTTGTGTATAACTCTATATATCTCAAGCCCATGGAGTCACTGGTAATTATTAAACTTGTTCTTCATTTAGTATTGTTAAATTGATATTAAAAGACATTGTGAAATTTACTGATACATTTATAAGTGTAAATGTGTATTTTATTTTTTTATTATGTCAGAATGTATTTTGTTTGTTTACTTTCTGTAAATTAATATATTTTTTTAAAAAATAATCTTTAGTTTTCGATTTTTCTATATGCTCGTTTTCAATATGCAGGAACATTTTCTGTTTAGTTTCGAACTAATTTCAACCTGACTTTAAAAATGAGTTTAAAGTTTATCAGCTTAGCTACAGTTCAATAACGGACTCTAGAGAAAAATATGACAGAAATGAGTGATTTGTGGTTTTATAATTCGAAATAATGACCCGTAAGACCATTATCTCAGATAATTTACGAAAGAGTGAACACAAATCTGTCTTCCTTTGAAGATGATAGATTAAGTGAAGATAATCGTACGAGCTGGTCTGGACGATCATCCGATTTTATCCTGAGGAATTCTGCAAAGATAATTAAAAGAATTTAAATCTCACACACTTTGATCAAATATAGTCTTATCGTAATTTGATCTCAAAATACGTTTTCGTTTAGTCTGTCGTTCAACGCCCATTTTGATTTTGTGTGTGTGTGGTGGGGTATTTATTTATCCAACGGAACAAAGCTTATTGTAGTAAATTAAATGTTAAATCAATAGATGACGCTGTAAGTCATCTAAAAGATATACTTTGTTTAGCTTGTAGAGCAGAGTTATGTAATGTTCTTTATGCTGTAAACACATGTCTTCTATGTGTGTCGTCCAATAAACCAAAATGTCTAAAAGAATGGACTGAATCATTGGATCAGAAAAATATAACGAATAAATAATCGTCCATATACCAATGGAAGTAAAGGATTAAGGAAATATAACACCTATCTTTCTTTCGCAAAACTTTAAACAGATATTCTTATGGCACCCGGTACAATTCTCAGCGGCACTCCGCAATACTCTACTAAAACAATTGAATGCTCAGAACCATATCAAATTGAAAGTCACAAATTATACCCCTGATTTTCCGATATGAAAGTCGAACGGTGTGCAAGCACTAAGTTCCCATTAAAATTTTTATTTATCCTTTTATTTAAATATAATGAAGGGGAATACTTATATTCTATGTTGGCTATTTCTTATTTAAATAAATATGTTTTTAAAAAATGCATAATATATGTACAATTTTAATTTTTTTAAATTTTTGTTGAAGAAATAGTTTTATTTTATGCTGTTTGTTTGTATGTTAAATAATATCTTTAAATGATGCAAAACTTAATATATAATAAAATTATAAATCTGTATTATTGACCTCTATTAACTAATTCTGCATGCATTATCGTGGGAATCGAATTGTTTCTAAAATATCCGAGTGTGTGGCACGTTGAATCATAGTAGATTAGTTTGGTACGCCACAGCGAAAGGTTGCCAACCCCTGTTCTAGATTTTTAGGTAAAAATTTAACGCATAAACATTGTTCATTTTTCTGCCATTTTGCCAAATACGAAAATCCGATGGCGTTCATTTACTCTTCACTCATTGGTGGTCTGCAGTGGCTGATAGCTTCTGTAAGCAGAGAAAAATTCACATTTAATTTGTACATACGTGCACCAATTCCTACACTTCTATGCACGAAAAAGCATGTTCTAACATTTTTTAATACACTTTTGTAACAAATGAGCATTGAGGAGTTTATATGGCCCAATGAATTTGTGTTAATTTTGAAGACTTTGTTACCTAAAAAATGGATCTAATGTTCTTGCAGTTTAACATTATACAAAAGCAGTTTTAAAGGACCTAGTTATAACCTTTTAAATGTTCATTGTTTAGTAGAGATTTGAAAAAGCTATTCTCACAGAAAAATGGATATTGATCAAAAAATTTAACTGAGCTTCTATCAATGAATTCGTTGCTTTATTTCTTAATTGTGGTTTTTATTATAATCTAGATTCTTCTTCTCAAAGCAAGCCCCCTCTTCCTTTATCCCATTAGTAGTTTACTCAAATAAGCAAAGAACTGAAGTGAACTTCATTTTCTGTTTTAATATTTTACGGCATTCTTGAATGTAGATGAGATATAGATTAATGTTTTGACCTTACCTGCTTTTTCTGAAAAATATTATGAGGAATCACTAATGTAGTAGTCACCTGGATTTAACTTTAAATATGATTATTTTAGATTTACAATAATTTTGTGTATTAGTTAGTCACGATTCATAATTTTACCATTTGTGGCTTAATCATTCTATTTACCTTAAACTGAGGCATACCATTATCTAATTTATTGGAATGGAGAATCTTGTAAATTTCTGTAGTTAGTTTTTTTTATTTTTTATAAAAAGTAAAAAACCCCGCTTTAGTTCTTAGTATGAGCTTGACAATTTTACATGAACAATTGAACTACTCAAGTCACAGCAGTTAATAACAGTCTACATATCTTGAATTTCTAAAAACTCTTCCCTAGAAATCAATTTCTTTAAAAGGTACAAAATTCGTTGCTATAGACCAGGATGGCCAACCTTTTTGGGAAGCGTGCCACAATCTGATAAAAAAAAAATAACGCGTGCCACTTTCAACTTTTCCACCAAACTAAAAAATATACAAAAGTAAAAAAGTGTTACTTATACGCTTGTTATGGGTTATTTACACCAAAAACATACTTTTAAATGCAAGTTCTATACAGTGAAAATGTAAAAAGAAAATGGTATAACAAATAAAACAAAAGTAGAAACTTATATTTTATTGTTGAAAAATTTTTACAGGATCAGTCAGTTAGCTAAGGTACAAAATAAAAATAAGCAACTTGAAACATTTAATTTTAAATGATTACTAAGAAGTCTCTTAATGTGGCTTTTGAATCTGTAGTTTTTTTTTACTAAATCATCTATATTTGGATTAGCTCGTGAAGATGCTAACAAAATTAGGTGTTTTAGGTGCATATCAGTTAAGTTTGAGCGATATTTTGATTTAATTACGTTCATATAACAGAAAAAATTTCTTCACAAACATATGTTAATCCAAACCTCCAACAATATCTGACCGCTAAATCATGTAAATTTGGAAAATTACTTGGTGGCACAAATTTCCAAAATTCGATGTAATTCGGATCATTTGCGGTTAAAATAATTTCCTTATATTTGCTTTTCAGAGTAATATGGTGCTGTAGGTCAATAATTTCAATTTGTACCCGAGGTGAGTAAAAATTAATGTCTTGAAGAGAAATCGAAAAAGGATTTGTGAAAAGTTCAGTATTTTTTATCATCTTTAAAATCCTCAAACCTGGCACTGAAAGAATCCTGCAAAGTGGATATTAAATTTTTAAATCTATCATAATTCGGAACATTGCTAACTTTGGCAGATAATTCCTGTATGAATGGAAAATGAGTTATTTTTTTCTCTCCAAAATCCAGACAAAAAAGCAAAGGATATATGACCAATTAGAATAGGAAAAATACAATTTTTTCCCTGTAATCTTAAATTTAAATTGTTTAAATGTTCCATTATATCGGTAAGAAAAGCTAAATCCCACAGCAAATTTTCCCGTTTGGGAAGCGAGCATTCACTGGACCAGTTCGTTTTCTTCCAGATATTCTAAAACACATTCCCTCAAACTCCAAAATCTCGCAAGTGAACTTCCTTTGGAAAGCCAGCGCATACTACAATGAAGGAGTAACTTGGCATTTTCTTCCGTTTCTTCAGGGAAAAGCGTACGAAATCTTCGTCGATTCAGAGCACGAGCTCGTATTTGTTGATACAGCGCACCACGGGGTCAACAACGAAAGACAAGTTTAAGTCCTTGGCACAAAGAACTCCTTGATCAATAATACAATGATACCTGTTAACTTTTCTTCCCAAATAATTTTCAAGCAATCCAACAAAACCTTTTATTCTGCCAACCATGCAAGGCACTCCATCTGTGGAAACACTGTCTAATTTTGTCGATTCTACTTTGTTAATTTCAATCACATTTTTAAGTTCCTTAAAAATGTCTTCACCTGTTGTTAAAACTAGTTGGCGCAAATCAAGAAGTTCTTCCACAGTATTAAAATTTTCGTTCGTGTAACGCACAAAGATGCTTAACTGCGCATTGTCAGTGATATCACAGCTTTCATCCAAAGTTAATGAAAAATATTTGCAATTTTTAAGTCCAGAGACAATTTGCGTTCCAACATCCTGGCCCATGTCATCTATACGACGCATGACGGTATTTCTGGACAAAGCTATTTTATCAACAATATTTTTGACATTAAGATCACCGACATTTTGGGCGAAAATTAAAAGGCTGCTTTTTATTATCTCCTCTCCGTCAGAATATGGTGTGTTTTTTTGCGGGCTAACAACAAAGAAAGTTCATAAGAAGCCTTCACCATGGTTTCCATTTCGTCATTTCTCTTCTGGAACAAAGATTGTTAGCCGGCTAAAGATTTCTTTTTTTTTTATTGATGAATTCCGTTCGCAAATTTGATCCAACAGGATATTTGTTGTTGAAATCACTATGCAGTTGTTTAAAATGACGGTCCAAGTTAATTATTTTTGGAACTGCTATACAAATTCCACATATCAAACAAACAAGCTCGGAAGCATTTTGATGTGTAAACAAGTATTGTTCTTCCCAGACAATTTTAAAATCACGTACCGCAATATCCTCTTTATAATTTCTTTTCGATGTCGAAGGTTTACTCATAAACATATTGAAAATTTTTAAAAATTTAAACAACTACGCTCAACACTAAAATCTAAAAACAATTGTAGAAAAGCTAAACGTCTTGCTAAACAGAGTTTAAAATCAACTGAGTCTGACAGCTAGAAACAATTTGCCAATGTTATGCTACAAATTTTCTAGGCTTCGAATCCAGAATTCTGATTAGTCATGGATGCAAGTTTACACTCCCTCTGCTTTACAAAGCGGCTACTTTGAGCAGATAGAATTACTTCTACCGTATCAACAACTGTGCTCCTAATATATTGCAGAATTACTTCTTAACATTACAGAAATCGTAAATAGCCAACATCTCCGGAAAAACCTTTTTATCTGACATCACGCTGACAGCCAATAGCTATAAACTTCAGCCCTGCAAGGGGAAGCTGAAATTTGAATGGAAATCTGAGATGTTAAAAATTAACCGCCCCCAAGAGAGGGTGACTTTTTGGGCAGTTTCGACCGTCCGAGAGAGAGAGAGAATTTATTTGTTTTTAGTCTCATGTTACTCAACACTTTTCTCCGAATGTTACAAAGCAGTAGAATTGTAAGTTTTGGAGCAAATGATCTCATTTTTGGCGTTTTTCTGAAGAAAAGAAAAATCTTGCTTAGCGCCCTTAAAATCTCACGCTGAAAATTTCTGTTTCTTACATATTCTCTTAGTGACAATTTTTTTTTATTGTAATTCAATTAATTCAGTAATATTTTCATAATATTTTTGTAATTTTTCAAAAAGCCTTCGCGTGCCACAGTTACGACCCCCGCGTGCCACAATGTGGCACGCGTGCCGCGGGTTGGCCACCCCTGCTATAGACAATTAAAGAAACGCCAATAAAACAAATTTTAGGTAGACAATATATTATAAATTTAGAATTAATTGTAAAAAATGTTTACTACAAATAAACTTTTGAGACTTTCGTTTCTGATACATTAGAGCAGCTTTGTAACATTTTCCACCCTGCGCCACATGGGAGGTTTGAAATTTAATGGGATTTCACAATTTTGACTTTGCCATCCGGTTACACAAAGCCTCCATAAATAAATTTCCAAGAAACTGATCTTCCTGTTTTCAAGAACACACCATTGTGAAATTCTCCATCCAAAAAAACCAAAAAATAACCGAAAGACAAACAATAAAAAGAGGGGAAAAATGCAAAGAAAAAGAAAAGATGAACATAGTGCCTTTCTTGTTTGTTTCAAAAACTTCTAACCGACATCCTCTTCTTCCATCTTTTTCTAACCTAAAAATATTACATCTCTCCTAGACTTTACCTACGGGTATTTCTTTCCGAGTTCAAATCCTTTTTCACTAATCACTTCTAGTAGATATTCCTGGAAAGTTACCGACCGAAAATTCGCATAAAATAAAACAAAACAAAGCGCGGGCTAAAAGAGATAGATTACATCTCTGAGTGAGTAGTTTTAGAACCCTGCTTTTGTTTTGCTCTGCAAAATTAATCACCTGTCCCTATGTTTCTCTTTCTAAAGCTGTAAATTAAAACTAAACTTCTGATTTTAGTTCTTTTGTTTTCTTTTTTTACCCCTACAGCACGAGATTCCTGTCCCTAGAATTGTATTTTAGTAAAAAGAATGAAGTTACTGAGGTCAGTCGATGGAATTTGGAATTTTAAGCCACTTTGAGGGGACAGACCGAAATAAATGGATGGTATGTGTGACGGTAATAGTATGTATTAAATCACACGGTTTGGAAAGGGTTACAGAGTTCTTTTGTTTCTGTGTCTGAAGATTTATTTTAACCATTACCTTTTTGTTCTTTTGTTTATTTTTGCGTCGTTTCTAACTGGATTAAAACCCTAGGAGAACAATTTTTCGATATAAAGATCAAAAATAAAATAAACAACTTTTACTCCATACTTTGAATCCTTTTTCATCTTTTGAAATAACTTGCTTTGAGTAGCATGTTTCTTTTTAAAGAGCATCTGGATGTCACCTAACTTTGACGATATCACTTAACATGTCAAAATGTCACCTAACTAATCAACCGACTCAAACAACGTTAATTTTAACTAAACCAGCAAAGGGTTTGCTCGATTTCTGACTATAATTAATAGCACGACTATGTAAGATAACGTTAGTGTAAAACTCGCCATGAAATTATGTAATTTGTGGTCACAGTACCTAATGATATGAAGGAGGGTGTGAATCCCGGTGTTTTTAAAACGAAGATGTTCTGCAAATAAAAAAAAATCTCTGTGATTGTTGTGAATAGAAAACAAGTGTTGCACCATTTTCGAATCTTAACTAAATGGGCCATCTTTTGAGAAACTTGCCAGGGGTTGCGTGTATTTTTTTTTTTTTTTATGAAGAGTCAAAGTTAGGTTATATTCTTTTCCCAAACCCCGACTCACCCAAACTATGTTAATTTTAACTAAACCAGAGCAAATGTTTTTGTGCGATTTGTGACTGCGATTAATAGAACGGACATGTACGATGTGACGTTAGTGAAAATAAAAATAATCATCCTAGAATTGTGAAATTTGTGATTACAGGTAGCTAATGATGTGATGGAGAGTGTCAGTTTTCCACATTTTCAAAAAAGTGCTCGCCCTCACTTAATCAAGTGATCAGGATTTTTTATTTTTATTTTTCCCAGAACAAATACAACCCCACTTTTCGCGTAGTGCCTGTTTAACGTAGAGTTTTGGGACACTCTGTATAGGGAAAAAAACATTTTATCACTATTTTTTATTCGAAGAAACAAATTATTCAGTAATTAAAATTGTGCCTCGGGCAATCTGTTATTAAAATACAACGAAAACAAAACAGGATCAAGTATAATATAGAGTAGAGTCGGATATTATAGGACACCATTTACATTTCTAAAAATAACTTTACTTGTTTTTCATAAAAATCTCCAAAATCATGGATATATACTATAAACGATTGTAAGGAATTACCACTTGTTAAAAAGAATAATACTTATTTAGTTGTTATAAATTTTTTTTTAAATGATAAATGGAAGGTAATATGGAATAGATGGTTTAAACCATTGAAAAACTAACGAAGATTTCATAAAACGTAGTTATTTTTAACTATGAAAGGCATATTTTTAAGAATACGTGAAAGTCCTTTCTGTTTTGAGTTTATTTATAAAAATCAGTTATAATATTCTTGGTCTATTTCTGTAAATTCAAGGTGAGCCCACAGAAAACAGCTAAAGCATTTAATCCAAATTTCCCCTCGTTGATTTTCGGAAAATTTTCCGTTACGTTTTTGTTTGCATTTCCTTATTTCCAATTCAGTGTCTTTGTTTTCCATTGCAGATGATCCATCAGAATGGAACGATTCATTGCCGCTAACACTGGAGTCATCTCTAAGTCTTGAAGCTCTCGGTCTGATTTTTCTCAACAAAATATCTTTGAATGTTCTTTTGTTCTGAAGCCTCTGGTTCCCCCTGTTTGTCCTTTTCTTTTAGTTTATCCTCTAAACACTTTTTTTATTTAGGGAATATGTTATTACAGATGAAGATCCAGTTTTCCTGTGCCTGTTATGTTTTGTTTCCATTTCAAAGGATTCAATTGAATAAAAAGGGTACTTTATTTTTAAATGAAGCTATTTTACTGTTTATGTAACTAATAACTATTGCTTAGCTATCAATACTATACTCTAAACTCCTTTTAACTTCATTTTTATTCAGTCCATTTTGTCGGATCATGTAGAGTACTGTACGTCTACGTCGGGTATTATGGAATACCTAGTATTCCTTTACGGTAAGAAATTGCTGACGCACGTTTTCACTTTTAGGGTTGTAACTTAATCTTTTAGTCGCTAAATCTGGAAATGGTATAATGAATTAGTCGTCAAATCTGGAAATCTTTATACCTGATGATCCTGATCAGGACAATGGAACAAAATTATGAAATTATTATATTGTCATCGGTCCTGGACACATGTGCAAAATTTCGAATTAATCTGACCTTTTAAAGTAGGTAAAAATCGAGTTCAAAGATTCCGTTACAAACAAGCGAAGCATATAAAAGCGTGTTAAAAACACAAAATTTAGCATTTTAAATCATCTTTTGCAAAATAAGTGGAATACGAATCAATTGGAAAAGATTCTTTACGAACTAATATGAGACCGAAAAAGAAGACAATTACACTTTTGGATGGCGCTGTAATGATATTAATTTTATTCCTACTTGTTTTTTAATTTCTGACAATTCAAAGAAAAGTCGAAAAAATTGTTCTCTTATTCAAAAGTGGTTCATTACAATTCAAGATACAGCACTGGATGGACAAAAACGTGTCTTGTTATTCATTCGCACCAGTACAAGGTTAAGAAAAGCGTAATAATGATGGCGTAACCAACTTCTGTGACGTACATCTTCCACAACTGTGGGCAACATGATCTCCGCGGACGTTAGGAGTGAATTTTAATTTTAAAGTTCTATTTTTATGACATAGAATACCTTTAGTGATATATTTTGGATCGGATGTGACGCCGTAAAGCGAAGGACACCACAATCATGCACTTCCTAGACGGGAAACGGCAGTTGTATTTAAAAGTAACTAACGTCATTTGCGGGAAATTTAATATGCAAGAAATAAAAGTAAGCCAGGGCTTCTCAAACTTTCAATATTTGCGATCCAATATTCAATCATATTTTTCATCACCCCTTCTCCATACAATAACGATGGATTGTACTCAATAGTACTATATTTTGACGTTAAACCAATAATTCCACTTTACCTCTTTTATGCCGCTCGCTCAGCCAGTACGTTAATTGTCCCGGAAGTATATATGTACTTTTTTCCTAAGTACTATCTTTTTTGTGAACTGCTATCCGTAAAATTATTCCGAAGGCTTTGGAATACAATAAAAGGACCTTGACACAGTGCTTGCGAAGGATTTACTTATTTTAGGAGATCCCCCTCCAATACACCACATATACTCACCTACGTGTTAAAAGGTGGCATTGGGGAGCGAATCGCGTAATTTTTAATCAGCATTGAAGGGATTAATTATAAACCGTACAACATATTAATTTCAGTGTTAATTTTTGCATATAATTTTAAATATGGCAAACCCACATGGGGTCACTGGTAATTATTAAACTTGTTCTTAACTTAGTATTATTAAATTAATTATAGAATACATTGCGCAGTATTATTAAATTAATTAAAAAATACATTGCGCAGTATTAATAAATTAATTATAAAATACATACTTATAAGTGTATTATGTCAGTGTGTAAATGTGCACTTTATTTTTTATTATATTAAAATGTTTTTTTTTTTTTTTTTTTGCTTTTCAGTGAATTAATAATTTTTTTAAATAATTTTTTGTATTCGATTTTTTAAAATGCTCGCGGCTTCCTCGTAGAGTTATCACGCCTCCTAGTGGGGCACGCCCCACAGTTTGAGATACACTAAAGTAAACCTTGTCTCAAAAATATAAATTTTTGACAAAGCAACATAGATAGAATGTACCGGGGGTGTTTATAATTAAACTTGAAATTTGCGAGCAATCTATAGAAAAACTATACAACGGAATTGCATGAAAATTGGGTAATGGCAGAATGAAATGATGGGAATTTTATCGAAGGAAAAAAAATAATGAGATTCAAAAACCACCCCTAGGTGGCGTATCATAGCTTTATTGAGAACATATAAATAATCTACAAAAATTTACAAAACATGCTCGATATGTTGTCCACCATTGTCTGCTACCATTTGGAAGCGGCAGGCAAGGCGATCTGATACAACCACAGCGATTATGCCGGATGCTGCTGCTTCACACATCGCCTGTTGTGTGAAACAAGTGCTCCGCCGCCATTTCCGTGACGACAGAATCATCAGCCTGCATTTTCATACAGCTTGACCTCCTAGATCCCCCGACTTGAATCCTTGCAACTTTTGGCTGCGGGGATACCTCAAGGCCATGGTCTATTGTGACCCCCTCACATTTCTATCCGACCTTAAAGAAAGCATAGAGAGCCATGTGTGTAACATTCCCCAGTTCAGGCTGCTTTCAACAGTCGAACATGAGATTTTACGCTTCCAGACGGTAGAAGACAATGGTGGACAGCATGTCGAGCATGTTTTGTAAACTTTTGAAGATTATTTATATGTTCTCACTAAAGCTATGATACGCCACCTAGGGGTGGTTTTTAAAACTCATTGTTTTTTTATCTCCCTTGATAAAATTCCCATCACTTCATTCTGCCATTACCCAATTTGCATGTAATTCCGCTGAATAGTTTTCCCTACAGACTGCTCGCGCAAATTTCAAGTTTAATTATGGACACCCGGTATTTCTAATAAATATCTTGCTTCAAAGTAATTCGAGGATTTTAAAGCACCTTGAAATGATTTTAGAGGTAAAATATAATAGTATTATATAATTTAATATCTGAACATATGCAATATTTTAATGGCTTTTTATCGTTTTTTGATAACATATGATTTAGTTTAATATCAACACTTTGAAAACTAAAGGAATCATTACCCCTCATTTTAAAACAAGTGAAAAAAGGAAACACATGGGGAGGGGGGGGGGGTCTTTGTTTCATTTGCCAGTTTTATTAGAGACTGTAAATATCGCAAAAAATAATTTGTTACTTATAAATTATAACAGTGTATAAAGAATCACAAAAAAGTAAAGGAACATCTTATTTATTCAAATCACACACAAAAAAAAGTGTAAATATCACTATTCAGTCTGTGGTACTATTACAAATTTTTGAAATGTGATCTTAAAAAGCATAATGCATCCATTGTAATGTCATTAAGCATGGAACGTAATTTTGTTCAAAAATCACCAGCTGTCGAAAACGCTAGTTGGTGGTACTGATAGCAATGCGCGATATATTTTTTACAAGTATTTACCTCTTTTTTATAGAAATCCCTCATCTTCAAATAAATCGATTTCTCGTCGGATGGCTTTGGATATAACTGATTTCTGTATTTTGTATTTGGTTCTGTATTCTGTATTTTGGTTAGTTGAAACTTTTTGTAGAGTTATCGCTAATTCTAATTTTTGTTCAAGAGACAATTCCTTTTCATAATCGACATTAGTGTCATCATCCTCAATAACTGTACCGAATTCTTCTGAATGTGAATAGGTTTATGGGTAAAAAACTTAAGAAAATTTGCTTTAAACTTGATCAAATTTGAATTGGTTAGTCTCTTTTCTTCTTTTTCATTTACATTTTTAAAATCATTATACTTCTGTAATGTATTACAAATTATGTATTATAATTATGTTGGCGATCCCTGAACATATTGTGGAGACAATTTTTAAATTTCTAGAAAAAAAAACCGAAAAACGGTATTTAAACTTGTAAATACCGGTATTACGAAATTGTATAAATGGCTCAAAATACCGGTATTCGGTATCCCGGTATTGCAATCCCTAATATTTATATATGCAGATATTGAGAAACGAACAATGAGAAAGTCAAATGTCTGACAAATTTATATGCGCAATGTTACTTCCCCTAACCATTAGTAGCTTACACTTCCCCCCACCCTCAAAAGACATTATTTTCCTCATATCTCAAGCATATCATCAAGATAAAAATATTTCATTAAAACCCTTATGTCTCCGTTTGTAACAAATTAGCCTTGTTTTCCTGTATTCTAAAACTCTGAAGCTTTCGTCATCAAATCTTTATCAGCCCCGAAAAAATATCGCCAACATCTAGCACAAAACAAAACCATTGTTTCTTTTTCTGTCTACTTATTCACCTGTCCTTCAATACCAAGCTCCCAAATACATCCATTTCCACTCACCCACTACTTTTCACCAATTAATACATCCAACAATCGGCAGAACAACCCTTATTCTATTGAATGTACGTATCGACACCCCTAAATCCTTGTCTTACTACTGTTCTTGTACCTGTATCGAGCAGGTACAAGTGTGAACAGGCCAACGCTTAAGTCCTTGTTGCTCTGTCCATTGTTCTTGTATGTGTCCGGAGTTTCATTGTAGGGAATGTCCTCCTGTGTGTGTGTTGTGCCCAATAGATAATTTTTAATCTCCAGCGCTTTCTTGTAGTACTACGATGTCACCCGGTTGCGAAAAGATTTGCATTGTTACCTAGTAGTTTCGAGAATTACAATAGATTTTATTGAAGCCTGAAGGATTAATTGAGTAGATTTTTGTATACATATTTAAATGGCGGTGGAAATTTCATTGGTCACGGTTCAGTGGAAGAGGGAATTAAAAGAATATTAAGGTTCCGCAGAAGTGTTTTGGGGTACAGATGGGCTTAGGTAAGCGTTTCAAAACCTAGATTTTCCCAATTTGTTTCTACCATGTATTGGCTCAATAATTTCAATAGATATTATTTTCGAACAATTGAACATAGCAGTGGTTTTTCTTTAGTATTGTGGGATTTTTTCGGGCGCAAAGCTTAATTAATCCAACTGCTGTCAATTAAATGGTTTTTTTTTTTTTTTTTTTTTTGTTCTTTCTCGTAATACGAAATAACATGTACCGAAGAAAGAAATAATAATTTGTTTCAAAGAGCTTTCAATCGTGAGGGAGAAATACAAGGTAAGCATAGATTGAAAAGTATGCATATTCTCGATGAGGACGTTTGTTGAGATTTTATATAAATGGATTTTTTTTTTTCAGATTAAATGTTTTTTGAGCAAAATTTTTTTAATATTACAAAAAATTCTCTGGATTGTTAGTTTTTTCATATATATACAAGGCGATTATAATTAAAGTTCCACTTTCAAAATGCTTTTAAAAAAAGAACCACTAATCAGAATGACTTCGAATTTGAATTGAATATACAGTAAAGTCCGAGGTATAACGCACACCACCTATACTTTAAAGCAGCATTGTTTTAATTTTTAGGTATATTCGCCGTATAACAGGCACCCACTTTTTTGCGAATTAACCTGAAATGTAAGAATGTAATGAATGCTCTTATGTTTTGAAATCATCTATTAGATGTATTACCCCAGGCCACAACAGTGGCGCACACAAAAAGGGGGGGTCCTCGGGTCCGGACCCCCCCCAAACCCTTGATTTTTTTCGATTGATTATAATCTTATGTAAAAAGAATAAAAAAGTTTAATTAAGTATTTTTATTAATAATTAATATTAATTAATGCTAATTATTTATTCAATCATTAATTTTTTTACTATTTTTTGTTCTCGAAAGTCGAAAAAATTAAAAGAATATGTTGACGGTGTAATAAAGCATGATACGAGAGTTGTGGGCTTTCGACCTTGAACCCCCCCCCCCCATCCCTTGAAAAAATCCTGTGTGCGTTACTGCCCAGACTTTTGAAAGAAATAGTATTCCCTTAGAACAGAGGTTCCAAACTTTTTTGTCTCATAGACCCTTGCATGTTTTTCGGTTTGGGTAGACCCCTGCTTAATTAATATTGAATTTTTGCAAATTTATCAACTTAAATGTCTTTTTGACACAACTGGTACTACTCCTCCTACTTTAAAAGAATTAAATTTCTAACTGTAATGAAGTATAGTGTTTAAAATTTAAAAAGCTCATTTTAATTAATTAAATTAAAAGTTCACTAATAAATAAAACTCTTAAATAAACTAACTAAACAACAAACAAATTATTTTAATGGGAGGGATGAATCTCTAATACTACGATATCAAATTTTCAACATTTGGTATCTATCTTGTCTGGTTTAACCCTTAAATCTCTTCTGTTAGTAGTGTCCAGGTTTTTTTTCCCCGAGATAGGCAACCGAGCTGAAACTCCTTCACACTAGGAAAAGCAATGAAAAACTTCCTCACGATATTTTATAAGACGGGACAAATAACAAGTTTGACTTTTTAGAGCCAAAATTGCTGGCATCCACTTCTAAACTTTAAGATCTTCATTAATGCTTATTAGTTCCTATTGTAATATGACATTTTTTTTTCAATATGACCATATGAATTCATTGCCTACTGTGGTATTGCCATAGTCAAAGCATTCTCAAACCTGGTTTTATAATCTGAATAAAAGGTATTTAAATGTTGAACGTGGGTTAAAACGTTCTGACAGATTCTCTATGATAAATTTACAAAATTCAGGACCTCCAGTATTATACTTTTTTAGCTTAACTCGTGAAAGAAAAGCTGAATTGGTTCTTGTTTTAATAAAATGTATGCTGTCACTTGTAAATGCAAATTAACCTCATTAAATTTAGTAAATAAATCTGTTAAATAGGTAAAATCTGATTTCCCTTGATTATAAATTTTCTTTTAAAATTAAAGTCACGAACTGAGCCACTATCATAGACCCCCACTTATACATAATAGACCGTAAAATAATTTTTGGCTGACGTAGACCTCTTGAAGGTCGTCATAGACCTCTGGGGGTCTATATAGACCACTTTGGGAATCACTGCTCTAGAACTACAACCCTAATGTTCGTACGGAATTTCATTTCTTTTAAATACACAGTATTTTGATATGTGCAGAATTATTAAATTTTAAGCTGATCTTCTACTTATTTTTAGAGCTCTCATTTTATACTCGGTGTATAACGTCACTCATAAATTTCGATATTTTTTGTATTAAAAGCGCGTGTTATACGCTGGATTTTACGGTACTTGAAAAGGGAGAAAACATTGCGGCATAAGAAAAAGTTCGAATGTGTGTCAATAGGCACTGTAAGCGGCATAACGAAAGGGGATTCGGCTATGAGTCAGTGAGTGAGAGAGTGAATATTAACGTCGCACTGTTCAGCTACACGACGTCTTTTGGCGACGGACCTCTTAATTTTGAACCATGGTCAAGTGACGAGGACGACATCTGAGATGCCCCTCTATCCTAACTACCACACCACATCAACGGAGGATGTTTGAGCTCTCGACTGATTTAACGTGCATCGCTCCCCTATACGGCGAGTCTCTATTGGTGCTGACCACTTGGCCACCGGATTCGTCTATAAGTGGCATTTTGAATCAAATTACGATTGATTTAACATGAACTGCACTTTAAGTGAGTGAGTGTGGTATTTTATGGCGCAAGAGTCAATTTTGGCTATACTGCGCCACACATAAGATTCATCTGTGATCTAGACATAAAAGAATATAGCAGGATGACAAAAAGGAGGTCGAAAATAGAGAAGAATCACTAGGGTACCCGGGTTCGTGAAACCCGTGTTTACCAAAGACAGTAAACCCCTTGGGAAAAGGGAAAGATCACTAGGGCACCTCGAGGTTGTGACACCCGTACTCATCTAAAGAAGATGAGCCCCTGAGGGGGGGGGATCACACCTTAAACCAACTGTACTGTTTAATGCGTATGATTTTTTGATTTTTTGACGGAAAAAGACTTCCGAGTGATTCAACATGTGTTACACTGTTAATGAAAAGCCCATCCGCACCACAGCAAGGTTGTACCACATTGGATGGGAAAAAATCGATTTTTAATTTTCCTTAGACCCAAAACCACGAAAAAGGAACAATGGATTGTTTTCTTATGCCATACCGTTTACCCTTTCTTCATATATATTCAGTACGAATTTGAAGTCATTTTGAACAGTGGCTCTTTTTTTACAGCATTTTTAAAGTGGGACTTTAATTGTGATCACCCTGTACATACATATAATTTTTATCTTTCTGACCCAAAATTTTTTTATAATTATCCGTCGTGTAGAGGGACTGATGCACGCTTAATTTACCATGGCTCAAAGTCCTCACGTGGATTCGTGTGGAAGTTTGGAGAGTGGGACTGCAGCTCTCATCATTTGACTGGTTCAAAATTACAAGGTACATCGCTAATAGCCCTCGTGTTGCCAGTGGCGTAACGGAGAATATTTAGCCCTCCCTCCTGGAAAGTCAGGTTTTGGGTCCCCAAGTTGGATTTTACAAAGGGTAAGTATTTGGCAGCAACCAGGCTTTGGGCCCCTAGAACCCTGGGCCTTCCGCAATGCGGGGGTGTACGTTACGCCACTGCGTGTTGCTTTAAGTTTGTTTAAAAACACTAATTCGCTTTATTATGTTCTGTTTCAATCACTCCAAAAATTTTAAAAAATAATTTTGCTATTAAAGAAAATTTTTCATTCAGTAAAAATGTTACAGACATTGTTACAACAAAACCGTTACATATTTACAAGGTTGCTGTCTGCAAAGAAAGCATGTTTCGTGTTCAAAATGAATTCTACAGAATTTGCAAAGCAACATCTCTAGAGTAAATTTCCAAAAAATTTTAAACAATAACAACACACATTCCAGAACTTTCGCACGTTCTTTTTGTTATTGTTGTTGTGTGAGAGGAAAACTTCTATAAAATATCATTTTTCTTATTGCTTTATAAGATTTATAATGAAAATTTTATAGTTTTCTCATTTATAGACACTGAACGATCGGTACATGAGTTTGAAACGATAACCTAACTAAAAAGTGTTTGAAAAAATGATAAATGATTGGTGAAACAATTTATCACAACCTTCAAGAGCTTCAGAGATATTACTCATATCTACAAGTTTCTTTTACTACTGCTTGTGTTATGACTTTCAATTGGCTTTCAGGTTTTCTTCGGAAGATTAATCATTTTCAAAATTAACTGAAACACAGTAAAACTTACAAATTTTAAAAAATGAGAAAAATCATGATGTAGGATTGGAGAAATGAAAATGCCAGGGTTGTTTATAAAACTATTCTATGGTTTCTTTACTAGGTCACCAGTGTCGATAAAAAATGTGCGTACTGGTTCTGCTTTTTACAGCTATCCATCATTTTCTTCAAAAATATACGGTTTCACTAAACTTTCTTTCTTTGTTATTATTAGTGTACTTCGGGGTT